>JARFOD010071188.1:0-22265 GCA_031763545.1 Mopalia muscosa
TCTGTCCCCTCTTAGACTCTTCTCTTCAAACTATCTTAACAGTGTGGGCGTCAAGATCCATTCATGGATCTCTTGTCCACTGGTGGACGCTTTCTTATAAAGCTGAAAGTAAGGGTTCTGTCCACAGGCAAAACAACAACAACAACAAACAACCTCTTGTACATATCAAGCTAAAAACTGGATTTTTTTAAAACTGCATGTTAGCTGAAAACATGCTAAATGTATGTGTTACTCAAAGAACTATTCTGCTATGGGTAGTATAACAGATTAACATGATATTAAAGATGCCAAACAGACACACTGGTGACCCACCTTGTTTTCTTTCTGTCTTTAACAGTTGAAATAATTTGCCAAAAAAGGCATAACCTTAATACTTTATGTTATTGTGAATTCTTGCATGGGCATGCAAATCCACTGATCAACCCATAGATCGATCAATCAATCAATCAATCAATCAATCAATCAATCAATCAATCAATCCTTCTCCACTCAACCACACAACACCCCACCCTACCTGCAGACAGTAAACACAACATTCAAAATCTGATAACACAAAAAGAGATAATCTTATTTGAATTCAAGTAGAGCTCGAAGATTATGAAAGCCATTGTGATAACTTGATAAGCTGAATATCACTCTTATGTTATTTTTCAAAATCATTCCCTACATACATGTACTTGTGATTTTGCAGCTAACCAATTTTGAGTGATGCCCAACATATATATGTTATAACACAGGTTCTCGTTAGATAATCTCAAGGTACAAGTATGTGTGGAAAAGTTTTGGTTGTTAGAGCAACCAAACTGGTTCAGTGTTCACTGTTTCAAATTTTATAGTCAAGTGCTTTTGTACTTGGGTCTAAGGAGCTTGTAGACAGTACGAGTGAAACTTACTGTGCATTTACATCCAGAGCAAAAATCACCAAAATTTATACATGTTTATGTATATTTAAAGAGATAAAAGGACATACATTTGAGGCCTTTTATTGTAGGTAAGAAACTTATTAAAATTAAGCATTATGAATGATCAGGGTTTGAATAAGTGAAAATAGTTTGATGGTTATTTCAAAATTTAGCTGTGAATTTAGTTATTTATTGTTAATTAACATGGTACATGTTATGGTTGTGTCTGAAATTGTGATCAGTTATTGTCAGACTTTGGTAATGTTTTACATTACGGTATTCAGTTTTCAGAAAAAAAAATCTTTTTAATTCTTTCTTTGGCGAAGACCTTAATTGTATTGCAAGCCATGGGAAATCAAAATTTAAATAGGTTTTTTTTTGTTCATGTGTATTTTTTTGGCATCTTGCCATATAATATCCCCCATGTGCATTTGTGCTCCCACGTTGTAAAGTGTTCACTTTATTTTGCAAGGGATATCTCTCTGATATTATTACTTCGTAACTCAAACCCTCACTATTGATGAAGTGATGGGGTGGAGAAAGTTCAAAACATTTTTGGCTGTTATCTTCTTATAGCTTCTGCATACATTTTTTTATCTCTATTATATTAGAACTTGCTTCACATTCATTTTATGAGGATTTGAAAAAAAAATTGGAATCGCATCAAATTTTATTATATCAAGATTCTATGCCCAGCCCCCCTTTTTTTTTGGGGGGGGGGGGGGGGATAAAAACGACAACAACAAAAGTTACGCCTTGTTAATACAAGCAAAACCTTTACCTAGCTGAGTCTGTGCGAGCGATCACTATATAAAGCAACTGGAAAAAAAAAGACAACTATTCTTCTGTCATTATCTATACTACATATTCACAAGGGACTATCAAAGCTTGTATATGTTTGCTTAACTATTGACCCATGTTTACTGTACCTATTAAAGTAGAAGGATTGTCTTCAAAGGCAGCTCTTGATAAGAAATGGCATTTTCTACATTTTGTGTACCAGACTGAGGGTGTGTAAATTGCAAATCGGCTTTGATATACACTTAGAGAATGAGAATCAGGCTGATAACCCAGTTCCGGTTTTTAATAGTTAGGCTTATTAAAAGCTATTTTTTCCTCTCACCTGACCGACCCTATGAAAAAACTCAGTGTCTAACTTTTTATGGCTTTTAAAAAAAAATAAATAAAAAATTGAAATTTCGTTTATCTTTTTGTCTTTGTTTATCTACTTATAGCTTCTGCATACTTTTTTTTCTCTCTGTTACATTAGAAATTGCTTCAGATTCAGATTTTATTGTATTAAGGATCTATGCCCAGCCCCCCTTTTTTTAAATGGGGGGGGGGGGGGGGGGATACAATAAAAAAAAACAACAGTAACGCCTTGTTGATACAAGCAAAACCTCTACATGTTGAGTATGTGGGAGCGATCGCTATATAAAGCAATTGACAAAATAGAAGAAAAAAAAATCATAATCTATGTCATATATACACAAGGGACTATCAAAGGTTGTAAATGTTTGCTTAACTATTGAGTCTTGACCCATGTTTACTCTACCCATCAAAGTGGAAGGATTGTCTTTGAAGGCAGCTCGTGAAATGGTAAATCTACATTTTCTGTACCAGGGTGTGTAAATTGCAAATCAACTTTGATTTATATATATATGTCTTGTTTCCTCTAACCCGACCGACCCTACAGAAAGCTCTGACTCTTAAGTTTGTATTGGCTAAAATTTTTTGAAGAAAAATTGATTTTTTTTTCTTTCAAAATCGCTTTCGAAATTGGTATATTTTGTGGCAAAATTGTTTTTTTGTAATGTTTTTGGTCATGCCTGCCTAGCCTTATTTTTCAGAGCATTAGAGGACACACAGCATTTTTTTCAGGCCTTATAAATACAGCCCTCTCTTGCAGTTTTTTCTCTGATTAACTTATGTAGATTACTGTGTTCCGTATGCCTTTGGTATTTGGATGAAAGTAGGCCACCCATCTCTGAATTTCCTCTTGAAGGACTCTTTATTAAAGGATAGGGCCTTTGGCTGGTATAGGCAGTGTGTTTTTGAAGTGCCCTTTGGCTAAGTAAAGACAGGGTATTTTTAGGAATATTGATATTATCAGTTGTGAAGGAATAACCGTTTACTGACAGAGCATCCCGGAGGAGGCATACAATTTTCTTTTTCTGTACGTTTCTATAAATAACTTCCCACATTATGGTTATGATCTCTGGAGTTTAAGGTAAAATGTTTTGTGTCCGTCTTTGTGGAAGATCATTAATTTCCCAATAGAGGATTTATATAAACCTATAATGAATGTTATTATTTACACACTTTGTGTCTCTGTCTGTCTTAAGGTCCGGGGCCATGGCTATGGGATTAGCCTGTGCGCTACTAATCCTACTTTGATTTACCGTTCACAGGATCAAGTCTACCTGTAGACTCTCAGGTACATGTGGTTGGGAGAGAGCTTCCTGTTTTCCTAGTGCCCTCAGATGTAATGGGCAACATGGAGACAATCTGTCTATGATGTGTTTGTATTTGGTCTGTGATTGCCCTTTCTTTTGTGTGTATATTGCCAGTGGCGTCAAGGTGGGTTTCCTTCACCCATTGTGCTGGCACGTCATCATAAATATGTGAAATGACCTTAAAAGGGATAGATAGTAGTCAAAATCATGACAACCCAATTTTTTTTCCAAATTTAGTTTTGGGGTCAGATTGAGTTTTTGAATAATTTGACATCCTGTGTCCAGCATGCTGATTGAGTTTTTATGCGTTATGAGAACCCTGACTGTTAAATGTTAGAAATACCTTGAAATACATACATGTAGATCTAACATGTGAAATTATGTTACAGACTTTACAATTGTGGAGAATTGTCTTTTTTTCTTCATAGTTTTGGGAGCTTCATTTTTTGGAATATTATTTTCTTTTTGGCCAATAAAATTGTCAGCGCTCATGATACAACTTAAATTACCTGTTGAGACCTACTTAAAAAAGCTAATCAGAATTTTAAATTTTTTTTAATGAAAAAATAAATTTAGGCCACATAGCTTTTTGATCATTTATATGCATTTAAATCATTATTTAAAAAATGTTATTTTCACCTTTTACTCTTTCAAACATTATGCTTAATTAATCTGACACATTATTTAAGAAAAAGAACTCATTTAAAAAAAAAGCTTGAAAATGCTGGTCACCTGAAGTCAGTTATGCTCAGATATGTACATGTAATTTTTTTACTGCAACAACAATGACGTTTTGAATACATCATTTGTTGATTCAGCTATTTGCCACATGAATCGTTATAAAAATCACTCTGACTGACAGTGCTTCACAGAATAATGACAAATGTTAACACTGAGCATTGCAGCAGTATCAGACTATGAAATCGGCATGGTTTTTATTTCTGTCCGCAGACCAACAACCTGACCTGCTGGCTGCAAGTTTGTCACTCATAAGCAATGCTCTTCCAGATCATGCTGTATCCTCATTGGTCAAAACATTTCCGAAAATGCCCGAAGCTTCTCTTTACAGCAAAACAGAATCACATGAAATAATTTTACTGACAAACTGCACACAGTGCTGTTTTAAATAATATTTTCTGACATATCTTGAAATTGATTGTACAACAACAGCTTTTTTAAACATTTTTTTTTGTTTCATTTTGTTGATTATAATTCAAATTCAGATTTTGCCTAGCAACAGAATTTAGTATTTTGCTCTACATTTAGCAATGGAATTCAGTTTTCACGCAATAAATTGAGTTTTTCTCCCACAAAATGTGAGCAAATTTAGTTTCTCAAGGATAACATGGAGTATTTGGTTGTCAAGAGGGACGTGTATCTATCCCTGCTTAAGTATGGCATTAAATTCCATGCAAACACAGAAAGTGATATTTATGTTATGTGTTGTATCTCACTACATGTAACTAAGAAGTTCTCTGGTTCAGGGAAGTTTGTTCCTAGAATCTCAATGATTTCTTTGTTACCTGTGCACTGGAAGAATTTGAATTTTCCTACATGTCAAAACTTTACATTTGCATACAATGTAGGTGTGCTGTTGTAAATGCTGTTGGGATTCACTGCCGTCATAAATGTGAAATAGCCTTGAGCACTGCTTAATTCATCAATCAATCAATCAATCAATGTGGATTATTATTATACAGTATGTAGTTCATGTACATGTTTATGTTGATCAAAATCTCTCACTACTGAACTTAAACTTGTGTTGGTTGGGGATGAGGGAGAGGACTTTAACCCCACAAATTACCCTCAGCAATTTGTAACTCAATTTAATATTCATGTTTGACGGTATTACCAGTTTGGCCCCATGCTGAGTGAGTATACATGTTTCTTTCTCCAGCAGTTGTCTGTCAGAATAAGGTCATGAAACTATGGGCTGTGACAACGATACATGTATCATCTAACATTTTTAACATCTAGATCATGTCCTGTATCTTTTGTTTTAAAACAATGGTTAGAAAAATCAAACATTGGCACGTCTCCATGCTTTTCATGTAACGATAGTGATCACCCTCCATGTATATGTACACATAAAACAATCTTGCCCAAGAAGTCGCATGAACTGCTGTTCGAGCTTTTTTACGGGGGTGGTTTTTAAGACTTTTCCTCTCGGTTTTCCACCATACATGTAATAAGGCTAGGCGCTGTGTGAAGTGGACAATCCGTGGTCACATAAGTGAAATACAGTTGAGTACAACTTTAAACCCCAATCAAAAAAACAAAGTAGTAGTACCGTTCACTGGATCGAGTCCGCCTGTAGACCATCAGGTATATGAGCAAGTCACATGTTGTGGCTCTGGCACTCGCAGGGGTGATTTTTACAAGGTTGGTGCAGTGTGAAATACATGTAGAAATCTGTCATCATAAATAAGTGAAATCCCCTTGAGTACAACGTTAGACCCCAATCTAACAAACAAAGAAAATCCATAGTTCAGTAGAAATCTACAATAGAAGTACTCAGGTGAGTGCTTTTTAGCTTTCGTCTAAAATCTATATGAAAAGCCCTGATGTTTTTTTGTCTTTTTCTGCCAAAGGTTTCAATAATAAAGAATTTCTTAGAGTGCACTAGCGTTACACAACAATGAGCATTGAAGGACAAAAGGCTAGCTTGTACCTGGTATGAACTGCATAATTTGGTACAATATTCAAATACATCTATGCACATGTTTTGTGAACAGAATAGTTTGATTGATTGATTGGTGTTTAACACTGTGCTTGGGGGTATTTCCCTTATACATGTATGACAGCGATGTATTCCAACAATAATTGAGTGACACTAGCACATTCAAGATGTGAAGCATTTCCATACTGCCACAAAGTTAATTTTTCTTCAATGCTACATGGCCCAGTGGGGGAGCGGGTGGGCCGTTTAACACCAGCACGCCCTGTAGAATACTCCCCCGGCTTCCTCAGTCAATCGTAAGAGGCGAGAAAAGAGGTTGCTTTTTGTTGCCCTGGTGTTCTCAGAGCTAAAGGGTATCGGAAAGCAGATTTGTTTGTGATGTTCTGTATTTTTGTCCGGCCGTCGTCATATAAGTGAAATACCCTTGAGTACGACGTTAAACACCAATCAAACAAACAAACAAATCAGATGTACTATATCATGTACACCAGTTTATTCTGCAGCTCAATGAATTTCTATAGCTGTTTTATTTATAGAACGACGATGCCCTATTAAATTGTGTTCAACAGTATATTCACCATATATACAGGGTCATTTAATTTTTGTTTATTTATATATTCGATATTACAGTAACATTTTAAGTCATTTAATATAAAAAGTTTTATAGTTCGTTTATAAAATTAGGATACTGATTGTATGTTGTATGTCACTTATACATATAATCTGATAGAAAAAAATACTTAAACCAGAAAAAAAGTGTGTTAATGGAAAGAGACTCCCAATGGATCCCGACTCCGATTTAAAATCAAAAATGGTGGTTACATGTGATTGTTTTCCAAATAAAGTAAACAGCAAGCGATCCATCAGAATTTCAAAACATCGGGAAAAATAAAATGAAAACAGATTGTCAGAGATGATCTAGGTTTGTAGACATGTTGACATTTTACTCGCACGTGTTCTGGATATGTGTTATATGTCTGAGAGAATATAATCTAAACCACATGGAAAAGTGAGAAACGATCAAGTTTCATCCATGTGACATGATTCAAAATGTTGTTTATACATTGTGTAATTATCCTTCGAACATATGACTAAATTAGTTAACACAATTAGGAAATCATATATCTACCTACATAAAGCATATATTCTCTTTAGCGGAAACATTCATTCATTAATTTCTATATCTCGGAAATACCATGCAGTTTCTAGGTTGATTCATTCTTTACACATCTATACCGAAAATCTTGTTCACTACACTTTTATCACATATTTCATACACCATCATATAAACGGTCAGCACATAAATTCTCTCGAGATGTCTACATGTAACCTATGACAACTCGAGAATAAGGTATATTTAGAAACTTGTCTCTGGGAGTTTCTCTAAAACATGACATGATCCATGGGTTCTTATTTATCGACATACCTGTGCCAGTGTGAATAATGTATAGAAATATATGTATCACTATAAGTTTATCTATAATAAAAGTGCATGGAGATTTTCAACAAAATGCTTTTAAAATAATGAACACACAAAGCCAAAAAATTCATGAGCTGTTCGGTAAGTTTTTAACACATGTCCATTTATGAAATAATCTACTAAAAACAGTAATTTACATACATTAAATAAGGAATATGTGTGAAAAGCATGTCTCTAAATACTGTTTGTGGATCTTTAACATATATGGTCAATCTGCCATGAATTTATCCATTCAGAATCATTAACACTGTGTCCAATATAAAATATATTCATACCGAAATGATATACATTCTTTCAAAAAAAAAAATATCACTTTTTACGTATGCAGTGAACACTATATTTGCCGACCAGACATATTGGTCTGCAGTACAATTATATTATATTATAAGCAGTACATTTTTACTCGATGTAACAAAATAATAAAGAGAGAAAATAAAAAAAAATACAGATTAATGAATATGTTGAAGAATTATTAGTTTTCCATAAACAACAAAAGTTTGCAGGAAAAAAATACTGTTCAAAGTGCAACATTTATATACATTTGATTTACGACATTTTTTGTTCTAAAATTCACGTGAGCACACAAACTGATTATGTGGCGTTCAAGGCCCAGGTGTGACAACTTTAGATCCGGGAACTCCGATATAGAATCCACCAGCCGATACACGGTTGCCTTAGATATTGCTCTTTTAGTTTAAAAGTATAAATATTAGATGAAAACTGTATGATAATATAAAACAGCCATGTGTTGAGGGCTTCTCTATGTTCTCTAAATGAGGGACTGTAATAAAAAAAATTAAAAAATTTCTCCATTTTACGTAATTAATTAACTGACGCCTTTTAGACGTAATAACATTGTGTCTTCTCTTTGTTGTTAGTGTTGTTTTGAGTGGGCTTCTTTGCTCATTCAGCAGACATCCCGCCATGTGTGTTAAATAAACTGCACCATACAACAAATAATACTCTCTTCAATCAGACAAACTAGAGTATAGATACGTCAAAAGAGTGAAAATTGCTCAGAAAGTTGCATTCGATTGTAGAGTTCAGGTTATTGTTATCCTAGAATTGCTACAAGTTATTGAAGTGAACATATTTGCCTGATTGAAGTGCGTCCATTAGTAGGAATTGTCTGGTAGCATACACGCACGTGAATCGGAGGTGAAGTTTTCAGGTAGACTGCCCAGAATGGTAATCAAACGTGCAATGGTTATAGCGTTATTAACTTGTTCTCGTAGCGTAAGCAGATTATTTTGACGGGTTAGCTGGCTGGTTTATCACGAACCGCTTTATTTGATAGTAGTGGTATAGGCGTACTAACTACATTGCTACCCCGAGGGAACCAGCACCCTAAAGCATCAGACACACATGCACCCCCACGACCTATAAACTCCCCCCATACAATACAATATAATATGTGCACAATGTCGGCCAGCAAGCATGGAACCCTTGTGGTACGAACGATCATATGTCACGCTATTGTCTTGACCATTTGTAATCCAAGATATCAGTATTAAACATTTTGTCTTTAGGAAGTTGTTTTTAACACTTTCTTTGTTTAGTCATGGCGTTGAACCAGAATTGACAAGAATTATGTATACGCTATACATGGGCAAAAAATTCTCTTTTTTCTGTGGAGATCAATTTCCAGTCCAGTCCAGCGAGACACTCGGACAAAAGCGAGTGTTTGTATTTTTTTAAACGAGCAGCGATGAGTTGATATTGTCTCGATTTACTACGAATGTGCTGGTTTAGTAGACTGGGTGTTAGAAAACTGTAACCCTATGTGGGTTATCTGACTGGGTGTCCGTATACTGTGACCCTATGTGGGTTACCTGACTGGGTGTCCGTATACAGTGACCATATGTGGGTTGTTTGACTGGGTGTCCGTATACTGTGACCATATGTAGGTTATCAGGCTGAGTGTCCATATTTATTTATTTATATTTATTTATTTATTTATTTATTTATTTATTTATTTATTTATTCATCCGATGTTAGATCAACAGGATTAAATCCCAATCACAGACCATTAATTGTACGCTCTAGACCACTCCGCCACGGAGGCCCCCTATATTATCATAATAAATGTCAGTATACTGTAACCATATGTGGGTTAGTAGACTGGGTGTCGGCATACTGGGACAATACGAGGGTTATCAGACTGGGCGTCAGTATGATGTGACCATATGTGGGTTATCAAATTGGGTGTCCATATACTGTGACCATATGCGGGATATCAGGCTGGGTGTAAATATACTGTAACAATATGACGTTGTATATCAATCTGGGTGTCAATATACTGTGACCATATGTGGGTTATCATACAGATGTCGGTATACTCTGATCATGTGTGGTTTTTCAGCCTGGGTGTCCCTATACTCTGAACATGAGAAGGTTATCAGGCTGGGTGTCAGTATACACTAAACATGAGAGGGTTATCAGTCTGGGTGTCAGTATACTCTGAACACGAGAGGGTTATCAGACAGGGTGTCGGTGTACTATGATCATATGTGGATAATCAGGCTGGGTGTCACCATATATTATGATCATATGTGGGTTATCATACAGGGTGTCACCATATACTATGATCATATGTGGGTTATCATACAGGGTGTCACCATATATTATGATCATATGTGGGTTATCATACAGGGTGTCACCATATACTCTGATCATATGTGGGTTATCAGAGTGTACTGTGATTATATGGGTTGTCAGACATGGTTCCGATATTGTATGGTTGGGTAGGTTGTCAGACAGGGTGTCCGTATACTATGTCTAGGTAGGTCGATATGCAGCATATCAGTATATATAACATAAGGTGCTATGTTAAATGCAGAACAAAGAAAGAGTTATCAAAAATAATACAGGCATTGGGTAGCATTATACAGACCTATATTCTAGGTCAGGGTAATAGCGTACCATTTGTTATCGATTCTCAACATCGCATTGGATCAGGGATAATAAGGGCACGTATATACATACTTACTTTTTTCCCTCTGTTTTCTATGTTAAGTGGGGAATTTCTCTTTGATCTTTTTCGTTACTCTCGTGGTAAGTGTAATGAGTAAGATTTTTTTTATGCGGGAGTCTTTTAGCGGGTTGGTATTTTGATTAAGCCGCAGTACCAAGTGTTTCAAACAATCTTATATTACATCAAACGAACACAGCGACCAGCCACGCAAATAACAACTGTGAGAACCCAGCCTTTGGCACATATATGTCTTATAATATACACAGATATGAAATAATACTCATTTAATTCTTGAGATGTTTGAGTTATTTTTATTCGTAAATGTGCGCCTAATTTCACTTCGCCTGTAATTGATGAAATTTATTCGACTGAACACACAACCAAATCTTATATATGTGTTTTTTAAAAATTAAAATCATGTTCACATTTTGTGTATGTAAGTAAAGCTTCAAACATTGTATCGAATCTTTTTATATATAGTCTGTTTACAAGGTAATCGATATTAGGTGATAAACTCTTTAGGTGTCAAGTTCTTAAAGAACAAACTAGAATTTTGTTTTCTGTAATTGAGTGGTATGTTAACACCATAAAACACCATAACGTGAATATAACAGAAGATTTCAGCCTAATGATTTAATAGAGTATGGACTCCTGAAATATTTTCTGTTCTATACTTTATCGATCATTTTTTCATGAAAGCAAGGAGTAGTCAGAGCGCCCTTGTGTTCTGACATATATAGGAACTAAACAAACTTGGGAGCCAATTTCTTTGTGAAATCCTTGTTGTGCGTCTTGTAATTGTCCTGTTTTGTATTTGTTTTCAATGACACGGAGGAGACTTTCCTTCGTCCATTGGGCTGGCACGTCCGCGTCATCAAAGAAGTTACATTAAATATGCCATGAAATCCCAATCCAACGAACAAACTGAATCATGAACAAAGAACTGCGCAAAGATGCCCCTTGGAACGGTAATATTAAAACCGGCTTAAACACTAAAGTAGTCTTAGTATTAAGAACAGCATCATGGCCACACTGTCCACGGACCTCCGTGGCGGAGTGGTCTTGAGCGTACGCTCTAGTGAGTGTATGCCTCTGGCCCACACCTCTGGGGTCGCGGGTTCGATTCCGCGGACCGAATGTGGGTTGGTATACCAGCAACCAGCGGAAGGTCGTGGGTTTTCGGGGTTAATTTACTACCCAGTTTTCCTCCCGCAATAATGCTGGCCAATGATCTGTAATTGGGATTTAATCCTGTTGATCTTATACATCGGATGAATAAATAAATAAATAAAATATTAGTTGTAATTATTTTCTTAGGTGGGAGTCGACAAGTTTTGTTAATGCACATACCTTTTTTGTAATGCGCTTTGAGGTGTGACAAAAGTTTTCAGAGATTTGATTATTTAAATGATTAACTTTCCGTGTGGCTTAATGAACCATCGCTGGACAACGGTCTAAACTGGAGCTAAATGCCTGTTCAATTGACTACATTTCAAACCGGTTCAAATCTGAACTGGTTAAATTCTTAGCTTGTTCAAAAGATAGCCGTCCACACAAATGTCTCCACTGTCACTAAGCCGACTTGGAGTAATGTTATTGTCCACACGAACTGAATTAAGTCGGTTTGGGTGTAACAACGTTATACTGATCCAAAACGTCACTATATCCCGTATATTATCTATCAATTGTTTTAAACCAGATCCGTCAACACGAAAGCATTTTAAGCAGTCTGTGAAAGTTGAAACCTAAATAGGTATTGGGTTAAGTTAGAAATGCTGAATTCAATTTTTTTTATTTGCTCACAAACGATTTATTACCCCCTCAACCTCTCATATAATTGACATAATGCCGATTGTCCAAAGCTCTGTTGACAACATGTTGTAGACGACGTTGCATAACAAGGAATATATATTTTTTATTTTAGTTGGGGATTGAAACCAACAAAAAAATCGACAAAAGCAGAAAATGAACCCAGCAAACTACAGTGTGTAGTTGGCACCCACGGCTGTGAGTTAAAAAGATAGGAGATATTACAAATGCTCGATTTTGTACCACTACGTAACAGTAACAAACCCTACCCTCGTTATATTGAGAAATAAATTTTGCTTGCCTTCACTGAGATTCGAACTAGGATCTCTGGTCAGTAGGACTGAGCTCTTATGAATTTGGGGAATTGTTGAAGATTTTTTTTGTCACAGAATCTTGACTTCACTTTTATCCATTTTGGTAAAAGGGGGGATTCGAGTTTTAAGAGTTGAATGTTTTATCCAACACAGAGATATACCCTCAAGGTGTGGGAGTGTTGAAATTTACGACGGTAATAGTAAATATCTCATTATCAAGACGAGTTATCACATCCTTTAGAATTTTTAAAGTTTTAAATTCTGTATATTTTAGACTAATTTTAACACATAATTTTAATATAATACTATAATTTTACCATAATACTATATATTTTAACACATAATATGTATGCGTTTGGAACCAATTCATCTATATTCAGATTGATTTCTCCACTTTTATCATCTTCCTCGATTTTATATTTCTGTTAAAAGCATTACCAATACGGAAAACGCTACATTTAAGATTACGTATATTATTGACTCATTGACACTATCAAGCCTGGAGACCGTGGATGTGTAGTTTAACCGTAAACAATCGTGTTTATGCTCAATAAGACATTACCGGAAGGTCATATTGCATCTTTTACCAAGAGAATATACGACCAGAGCTAGTTTTCCACTTTAACCTTATATTGTGCCGACTGTAACTGTTTAGAAATGAATACACCATAAACTACCCGAATCAAAATGGTACTTCTTAAACCAAGATCCTTCTATTGGTCAAATGTGACACTTAACACGATTGAATAACTACGTCTATAAATATAACATGCTTAAAAGTATTGTACATCTGTTTTATCAATTCAAAATTATTACCAGAGGAGCATCTTACATCGTGGATCAAGATCAAGCATCGGATTGGGTGCCATACCACTGATTTTAGTAGCTTATCGAACACCAGTATGTTCATTATTATTTCTGCTCCGATCATGAATCATAATACAGTACTAAACATATACTTATTTGCTTGTAAGTTTAACTGAGTTTTGCAAAGTGTAGAGTACATAAAAATACGACTCTAATGAAAGAGGCGCATATATGCTAGAATGCAATATTTCGGTTTATGTTAAAGCTGCTTTTTTTATTAGTCTCTTTATTTTATTTTATTAAAGAACTTGGTGAAAGAAAGAAATGAAAAGAAAAAAATAAAACATTAGGTTCGATATAACCGTGGAGACAATATATTGAAGTTTTTGTCGATTTGGTTTATTCTTGTCATTAATTTGCAAGCTGTTTGAGGATGTGATATTGGCAGAAGTAATTCTTATAACAAATGTCTACCCTTTTATCGAGTAATGTGTTTAAGCCACTTTCGATTTCATCCTTGTGGTAAAGCATGATAAAGGAAAACTAGTTGATGATATCAAATAAATAAAACGGAGAATTGTAATCTCAATAGAATACTAATATTCTATATGTAGCACAACAAACGCTACATCATCTTATTGACCAGAAAATACTTTTAAAAAACAAACAACCAAAACAAGTCTATCTTATCATTTCGACGATAAATAATCCATGTTTATAATTCGATTGATTACAATTGTGCAACATAAATACAGCATAGCCACAGCAGCCACACAGTTCAATATACATTATAATATTCTGTTGTATTATATATAAACATCCTTTTGAAATCCGTGGTATCAATTTTCAAAGCTGTTACAGAAATACCTTTGTATAGAACAATTGTTTGTCTATAGAATAACTATGCCAGCACTTCTGCAGCACTATTCTGTATTCTCTCCATGTCGTGCAGACGGGTTGGAATTGTAAGGGGGCAAAGCATTTCTACAAATACCGATAAATCAATGGGACTCGAAGAGGTGAATTATAGTCACATAACATGTTTTCAAACACGCGAAAAAACACTATCGTGATAGAGTAAGTAGTGTTGAAAACTATGCTGTCGGCGAGATGAAAGGGGAGCTTGCCGGCAGATCAGTGAAGTATGGTGACGTATGACAGCCACATTGACAACAGATTCACGCTAATTGTCAGACTAGAAATATGCGGAGTTTTTATCCCAAACAGTTTGAAGGCCAAGTGATCATGACGAGCAATAAGCGGAGGCATGCGTTTTTATGTGGCAATCAAGCAATAAGTCTTCTGATGCTAATATAATCGCTAATAATATTTAATTTATAGCAATATCAAGTTACAAACTGTTACTATTTTTCAAATGTATTTCGACACCTAGTTTTATTATTTGTGACATTACGAGGTAGGCTATAACACCAAAACATCTCCATGGCGTTAATAAAAATAGGAAATGAAAGCCATGCGAAAATTGTTCTTATTATTAGTATGACTGATATCCGGTATGCCCTTCATTGACATTCTACAGGGGTTGGGTACTTCGAATCCCGCGTTCATACCAAGGAGATACCTTATTTAGCTTCTTTTGGACTTCTTAAGGATTGATTCTATTTCTAGGTCTTTGGTACAACGTATAACCATCATATAAACAGACGTCGAATGTTAGCTACTTCAAATTCTTTCAGATCTTATAAATCTAATAACCGATTAGATCACACCCGGCCTTCATCAACATTTCCTCATAGCCACTTCCATTGACGATTTTGTTCGCGTTATGCGGTTAATCTCTTGCTTATCTCTGCCAAGGTTTACGTATCTTGTGTGGAAATATATAATAGTTGAATATGTTGTAATATCAGTGGATAGCTTAACATGTATGAACACCTGTGACCCGTACTCTCTCCTGGATAGAAGATAAATTATAACACACATTTGGAATATGTACAGGTGTGTTAAATTTGTGTCCACGGCAATAAATCAATCATTTTACGTATCAGTTGTAACTCTTTGAAATCAATAAGACATAGTTATCCATTGTAGACCAAGCTATACGCAATTTCAGGAAGTAACTAAATTTTTCCTTTTCCATCGTGTGACTCTAACTTGAATGAGCAACTCTCGTGGTCACAGTGTATCTAAAGAAAAGGTTCCCATGGTCTTGAAATATCTCGATGGGGAGATTTATCAGTGAACTATATAGGATTTAGGATTTCTCTTCTGGCTGTATTCGGATTACTCCTCGATTAATATTGACAACATCGCCTTTGGGTGACCCAGCTATATAACGTCAGCCCACGATAAAATGTCAAGCCAACCAAGTATGCCTATGATTACAGTTTGTTTGGTTGGTGTTTAATGGCGTAGTAAAATGTATTTCACTTATATGTCTAAAATATCATTAAGAGTTCGTGCGATCACTTTATGTCGCGTTTAATACGTCAAACACGCTCTGTGTATAAATAGTAGGTTTGTACAATTAAAAAGGCAAGTTAGTAATTTGGTCCTTTCCCTCACTCTATATTGTTTTTGATAAACAGATTTAGCTCGGCTCGTATGGACTTTTTATATGGAAGTTAATATGTCCCGACTCGTGGGTTCACTTTAAACTGTACAGAAATATACGTATATGTTTAATTCATCGACATGCCTGTGGCAGTGAGATTACTTTTATTTTAAATTTATGTTCACTTTTTTCAATCTACAATAGTTTTATAACAGTTCGAAAATGTCCTTACACGAACTGTCTTAGGGTTATTGAATTTAGTCTTGTTCATTACCACACTTTGTATAGCCTGTCGTTTGTATTTATCGCCAGAGGTCGATGCCAAAAAGCAATTTACTGCAGCTTATTCAATACATTGAAAATGTAAGATTCTCCATGTCTCAATGATTATGTCGAGTAAAAGATGAAGACAAATAAGTCTTTTGACTATTGAGAAAAGCCGCACTATATAATAAAACGGTTTATAACATTTGCTGATTATACAATCTTACGGTATCATTCTTATCTTCCAAGGCAAGACGAGAAAGGAGAACGTCGTCTAAAACCTAAAGATATATGTCTGGTCTTATACGCATTTCGGCCCCTGTTTTGTGGAAATCACTCGTCAGTCCGATTTATTTCAAATTTGGATTTAAAAGACCTATAGATATACAATTTATGTAATTGAATATATTGTATGTTAAGACTAGACTATATACAACCGAATGACTGTTTGGTTATATGGAATCCAGACCTTCCCCACTAGACATAATCATGAAGGGGAATGGAATTGGATGAAAGAATACATATGACACCACATATACGCGTACATTATATACTTTACTAGACATACATGCCTTCAGTCGCTTACAACATTCGGATAATAATATGTACAATGCAAGCATATGTCTGTGACCTTACCATATATGTTAAGTATAAAATGTTTGAAACAAAGATGTTATGTACGTCGGTTATATTCAGCGGAAATGCCAGATACTGATTAAGGACTCCGCTTGATTGAAGTACAATGACTTTCCTGTATCTACTCTAAGTCTATCTCTTTAATGATTTAGCTTGTCATATTACAGCTCAATCCTATCTTCAAGTCCAGATCAACGTAATTTCAAGATATCCCGATAAAGCAGAAAAATTAATATAGTGTGACTGTGTTATACGGCATGTCGTCTTTAGGCTGAGTGAACAGGCTTATTTTCCATCATATAAATTGCACTATTCTGCCGAACTGTCAGATGCCATACGTATGTACAACATATGTACATTACAGCTATTTAAAAATGTTTAATTATAAAATAAGGATTCATTGTTGCTTCCTCGTTTTTGTTTATATTGATTTATTAGCGAGCAAAGCCTGTAATTACTTTTTCAAAGCGAATTGTCCTCTTATATGACAGCATTTAATACGAAAATAGAAAAAGGTTTAAAAAAATCCGTTTAATAATAAAAAGAAGATCGTTCGCATCACATTTGTTGTACAGCTGTTGCATATGTAAATAGCATAAAACAGGTCGTGTGATTATACTAAGAAATACACACATATAAGATGTCGGTAATAATAGCTTACATCTAGTGTTAACTTATCCAAGTTAAATTTTGTTAACATTCGTTAATTTATATTGCATTATAGATAAGTTAATTCAAAGTGGTGTGTTCATATAACCATTGGTCATATCCTCTGTTATAAAATATCGAATATCTATATAGTACATGACAATTACATATAGCATGTATAAGAATTAATTGTAAATATAGAAGATTCTCTTATCAGCTATATTCCGGAAAAAATATTTATTTATGAATACAATTGAATTATGGCCAGGGTAATTCTTTAAAATGAACATGAATATATCTGAATGAACAGTGAACTTAAATGGGTTCAATAAATTATACTTAAATGTGAGATAATAGCGAATACATCATTAATATAGAACTGATATTTTCCATCACATCATATGCGTTTATATTCAAATTTTCGAGAATTGTAATACTATGGTTTATTTACGGGAAACTACGTATTTTTTTTTTTCGTTTCAACATTTATTTCATGTTTGTACTTTTTGACTGGTATAATATATAAGCGAACATGCTGTTTTCATTTATTACCAAATCATAAACTTGAGATAATAAACATAACGAAATATATATATTTTTTTGTTAGGTTGATACATTATAGCGGTTTTTGGATGCAACTCGATATCAACCTGCGCAATTGTAGCTAGCATAAATACATATACAGCATTTCTTTTTCGATTCAAAATAGTCACAGAATTTTATCATGTCTCGGTTATCATGTGGATTTATATAAACGGGTAAAATAATTTCATACGTTAAAATTCTACCCAGTATTTAAAGCAAAGTAATTTTCTATGTACACTGCTAAGAATTTAGCTTTATTTGCTTTTGAATATGCATATATATATTTTATCAAGCTGTATGAATCAACTTACCTCACGGTTATAATATAGCTGATATATACTTGATCTATAAATGCTGTTAATAAAAGGATATTATCTGTGTATAAAATCGACCTAACATCTCGAAACAAAATGATTAAAATCCCCCATGAAATAGATTTTATTATCGTTATTTATTAACGATACATCTCAAGCGTCAGAGGATTACAGCGAAATATTATAATATTGAATAAAAGGTAAAAGTATTAATCTATGGCCAAAGATTGAATGATGAGCTTTGTTACGGATGCAAAACGTGAGTCCAGTTATATGAATGCACAGCACATTGACAATACATAGGAAATAATGGGCTGTCGAATTATGTGACAAAAATTGTCACCTTTCTCTGAGTCATGTTATTCTGTTATATAGCAATGGACGTGTGAATATAAGCTAAATGCTGTAGGAATCTAAGATATACCTTAATTGTGTGGAAAATCTTATATATAAATGTATGATACTCCTGAGAGAGGCTTCTTCTTTAGCCCTAACTCTGACACTCTCATAGTTGTGGGTAAGTTGTGTGGAGCGATTGAAGTAACTATTCTTAGTTGATGCATGCCTTTATTTCTCTGATCTTTTCCTCTTTGAAGTCATCTCGGGTGTTACATTGCTGCTTGTGAGGGTAGCTGGTATACACAGCAGATAAATATCACCGCCACTACACTCCATACTACTATAGAACCCTTTGCCACATACACCCTCAAAGCACCCGTCTACTTCTTAAGACTTTTACACGTTATACTTGGATATAGTCAATAAAAAGCCTCATAGTCTTACACTTTTTGTTTGCAATATATACACATATGCTGCACATGAAATAGCGCCAAATCGGTAACTCGAGTTGCCCGAGTTTCAATGTCGCACATGTGCACTGTAAGAAATGTTTGCGCAATTCCATTTCATATAAAACGATTTCTTTATTAACGAAACAACGTTAGTTATGTGTCAAACGTATGATAATTTAAGATAGATGGCCTCCAACTTCTGTTTGGGGTCAATTTCTAATCTATCCACAACTGGTGGTGACGGTGGTGGTAATAGTGCCACATAAAACACAAATGCGGTAGCGGCCTGAAGAAACTAAGACATCTCTAACCTGAGGAAACCATGCTTCTAAAACCCACAATCATCAGAATAAAGAAACCACACATCTCAAGCCACAGGAAACCATGCATTTCCAGCTGGCTGAAGAAACCATGCATCTCCAGCCTGAGGAAACCATACATCTCTAGCTGTCTGAGGACACCATGCATCTTCAGCCTGAGAAAAGCTTGCATCTTCAGCCTGACAACACCATGCATCTCCATCCTGAGAAAAGCGTGCATCTTCAGCCTGAGGATATCAGGCATCTCCAACCTGAGGAAGCTCCAGCCTGAAAACTATGTATCTGCAGCCTGAGGAAACCATGGATCTCCAGCCTGAGGGAACCATTCATCTCCAGACTAAGAAACCATGGAGCTCCAGCCCAAGGAAACCAAGCATATCCAGCATGAGTAAATCTTGTATTTCTGCCTGAGAAAACCATGCATCTCCAGAAGAAACGAAGGCGTCCCCATCCTTGCTTCTTAAACCAGAGGAGACCCTGCTGTTCCAGCCTAAGGAAGCCAGGCATCTCCAGCCTAAGGAAACCATGCTTCTGAAACCCCAGGAAACCATGCATCTCTAACCTAAGGAAACCAAGCCGGAGAAAAACATGCATCTCCAGCCTGAAGAAACCATGGATCTCCAGCCTGAGGAAGCTATGCACCTGCGGCTTGAGGAAACTATGCATCTCAGGCCTGACGGAACCATGCATCTCCAGACTGAGAAACCATGGATCTCCAGCCCAAGGATACTATGCATATCAAGCATGAGTAAACCTCCTATTTCAGCCTGAGGAAACCATGCATCTCCAACTTAAGGAAACTAAGCCAAAGTAACCCAGACATCTTCAGCCTGAGGAAACCATGCTTCTGAAACCCGATGAAACCATGGATCTCCAACCTAAGGAAACCAATCCAGAGAAAAACATGTATTTCCAGCCTGAGGGAACTATGCATCTCAAGCCATAGGTAACCATGCATCTCCAACCTAAGGAAACCATGCATCTCCAACATAAAGACACCAAGCCAGAGAAACCAGGCATCTTCAGCCTGAGGAAACCAAGGATTTCCAGCCTGAGGAAATCATGCATCTCCAGCCTGAAGAAACAATACGCCTCCAGCCTGAGTAAACCATGCATCCGCAACCTTAGGAAACCATGCATTTCCAGTCTGAGGAAACCATGGATCTCCAGCCTGAGGAAACAATCGATATCCAACCTGAGGAAACAATGGATATTAGCACGAGGAAACCATGCATCCCAAACATTAGGAAACCATGCATCCCAAACCTTAGGAAACTATGCATCTCCAACCTTAGGAAACCATGCATCTCCAGCCTGAGGAAACCATGAATCTTCAACCAGAGGAAACAAGGCATCTCCAGCCAAAGGAAACCACGCACCTCCAATCTGAAGGTACCATGCATCTCAAGCCTAAGGAGCCATGCATTTTTTGCCAGAGAAAAACCATGAATCTCCAGGCAGAGCAAATCATGCATCTCCAAGCTGAAGAAACTATGCCCTTTCAGACTTAAGAAATAATACACAGGCTTAGGAACCATCCATCTTCAGCCTGGGGATACCCTGCATCTCAAGCCCGAGGAAACCATGCATATTTAGCCTGGCTGCCTGAGAAACACTATGGATATCCGGCCAGAAGAAAATATGCATCTTCAGCCTAAATAATCCATGACGTTTTAGCCTTAGGAAACCATGCATCTTCAGTATAAGGAAAACATGCATTTTCAGCATTAGGAGACAATGCATATCCAGCCCGAGGAAAACATGCATCTTCAGTTTGAGAAAACCATGCATCTCTAGCCGAAGAAAACCATGGATCACCAGCCTGAGGACTCCATGCACTTTCAGCCTTGAGCAACCCTGCATCTCCAACTAAGGAAACTATGCATCTTAAGCCTGAGAAAACCATGCATCTTCAGCCTGACAAAAACTAGGAATCTTCAGGCTGAGGAAACCATGCATCTCAAGCGCGACAAAAACCATGAATCTCCAGGGGAAATCATGCATCTCCAGCCTGAGGAAACCGTGCATCTCAAGCCTGAGGAAACCGTGCATCTCAAGCCTGAGGAAACCGTGCATCTCAAGCCTGAGAAAAAACACGAATCTCCAGCCTGAGGAAACCATGCTTCTCAATCCAGAGGAAACCAGGCATCTACAGCTAGAGGAAAACGTGCATCTCCAGCCTGAAGAAACCATGCATCTTCAGTCTGAGAAAACCGTGCATCTCCAGCCCGAGGAAACCGTGCAACTCAAGCTTGAGAAAAACCAGGCATCTCCAGCCAGAAGAAACCATGCATCTCCAGCCTGAAGAAACCATGCATCTCAAGCCCGAGGAAACACTGCATTTTCAGACTGAGGAACCATGCATCTCCAGCCTGAGGAAACACTGCATCTTCAGACTGAGGAAACCATGCATCTCAAACCTGAGAAAAAACATGAATCTCCAGCCAGAGGAAACCATGCTTCTCAATCTAGAAGAAACCAGGCTTCTCCAGCCAGAAGAAACCATGCGCGACAAAAACCATGAATCTCTAGGGGAAATCATGCATCTCCAGCCTGAGGAAACCGTGCATCTCAAGCCTGAGGAAATCGTGCATCTCAAGCCTGAGAAAAAACATGAATCTCCAGCCTGAGGAAACCATGCTTCACAATCCAGAGGAAACCAGGCATCTCCAGTCTGAGGAAACCGTGCATCTCCAGTCTGAGGAAACCATGCATCTTCAGCCAGAGAAACCGTGCATCACCAGCCCGAGGAAACCGTGCAACTCAAGCT
>JARFOD010071199.1:0-22263 GCA_031763545.1 Mopalia muscosa
GGGTTTGCATAGAGATGTGTACAGGGGGTTTGCATAGAGATGTGTACAGGGGGTTTGCATAGAGATGTGTACAGGGGTTTGCATAGAGATGTGCACAGGGGGTTTGCATAGAGATGTGTACAGGGGTTTGCATAGAGATGTGCACAGGGGGTTTGCATAGAGATGTGCACAGGGGGTTTGCATAGAGATGTGTACAAGGGGTTCCACACAGAGATGTGCCAGGGGGTTTAGCTTAGATATGTGTACAAGGGGTTCCACACAGATATGTGCAAGGGGGTTTAGCTTAGATATGTGTACAAGGGGTTCCACACAGATATGTGCAAGGGGTTTTAGCTTAGATATGTGTACAAGGGGTTTCACACAGATATGTGTACAAAGGATATTGCACATAGATGTGCACAAGGGTTCCACACAGATATGTGTACAAGGGCTTTTACATACAAATTTGCACAAGTGTCTTGCGCAGGGATGTGTACAATGGTTTTGCCCAACTCTATATGTACACAGTGGCTTTGCTCAGCGAAGTGCACATGGGTGTTGCACTGATATGTGCACAAGGATTTTGAACAGAGATGTGTATAGGGCTATTGCACGGAGATGTGCACCAGAGTTTTGCCCAGAAATATGCGCCATAGAAGTCAGAAAATTGAAGACAGGGATAAAAAAACAAAAATTTAAAAAGATTAAATGATGATACTAAAATAAAACAGTTTAATCATTATTTATTACTTTATATAGTATTCTTTTTTTAAATAATCAGAAAGAGTGGCTGAATCTGTCAGTGGAATATTTTTCCTTTTCTTTGGTTTTTTGTTGTTGCTGTTTTGTTTTATTTTTTTGGAGGGTTTTAAGGGGTTTTTTTTTTCGCAACTGTCCGGGTTGAAGGCATCGATATTATATACATACCTTGAAAGTGTAATGGCTAGAACTCTAAATATGATTTGGGTCTAACAATATCGCTAAAAGTATAGCAATCAAATTGTACGTACTGTCAAAATGATTTGTAAAATTATCAAAAAAGACTCATCTATGACAACATCAGCGTGAAGAATTCTCCCCACTATTTCGACAACACTCCTTAAGGATTTTTTGTAGAGCTCGTACCAAATCGACCGATCATTTTCGCTTTTATCGCAAACGAAACGAATTTCATCAGGGTCTCAATCTGAGAGATTTTAGCTGGTTTTAGAAGGAAAACATTGTCCGTGACAGATATTAAAACCAGCGCATGAGCCGGCAAAGACGGTGGCTTGATCAAGAGGCTTCTCGGCAACAGAGGACAGACAACCAGCCGTTCGCCTGGATGCGGAAGAGTGTCTGGGGCAGCGTTGAGCGCGTAATTAGATTTTTGCCACTGGCCACTTAATAACGGTTTACGGGTGAATTGGCAAGATAAAGCAACTAATCTTGTCCTGTTATAAGAGAAGGGATACACCCTATTGGAACTAAATCAAAAGAAAATATTGAACTAGATCAAATAATGTGCTGAGGCGCTAGGACGACAGCTACGAACATAATTGGGGAATTGGCTGGATATATTTGTCACATAAAGCACACACCACTTTCCACTTGTGTTTGTTTTGCTAGACCAATATTTGTGTTGTAGACACCCATTTCTGAAACAGCCCCGGACAACGGATTTTTTTTCTCCAACAGAGATAATGAAAAATAGACGACATTATGAAAAAGAAAAGAAATCCATATTAGGCATTGAGAATCTTTTTTCTTTCTGCCAAACGCGCGTACGCTTGTTTTGGGGTTAATAACTTCGTCGGCTTAAGAGCTAATATTTATTATTCTTCGAATTTGCTAAAAACGAGCCGCTGTTATTGTAAAGGATTTTGGCATTATTTTCGCGCTGTTTTATCATTCTTGACCCCTGTAACACGTTTTCCGAAGCCTTGCGTACGGATTAAACCAACAGCCATTTTCCTGTTTTTTTAAGAAGCCCACGGACAAACCTTGTATTGGCAGCCATTAACACTAGCAAAAGTTCACTGCTAATTAATACAGAGTGCAGATTTTAACTGCAGAAAATATTCTCAAAACTTTACAAATCAATTAACCAAGTGTAAATTAATAACAACGGCAATTAGTATAAATTAACCCTGTTAAGCCGTAAGCCCCTTAGCACTATTAGTGTTCTATCTGTCGTCATTAACAGCTAATATGAGTTTCGATTTTTGATTTTGCGTTTTCTTTTTCTGAATGACTAGAAATAAGAAAGTTCACGCATACTAATTTGATACTGTCGTGAACAGCCCATTGTATTGTCCTTTAACATACAAATTGTATTGTTTTTATTTATTTTTGAAGGGCTTGGCTGATCTGAATTAAAATTATAGCCTTATTGCTTTGTTATTATTAAGCTTCATTTCATAGTTAACTTTTCTTGTTCATTATCTTGTCTTTTTGTTGTTTTTTTATTTTTTTTTATTTATTTATTTCCTTATCTTTTTATCTATTTTTTGTTTCTTTGTTTATCATTTTTTTATTATTTTTTTTATTTATTCGTGTATTCATGTATTAATATATTCACGGCTTCCTATGTATTTATATATTTTTGATTGATTGATAGATTTGTTTATTTGTTTTCAATTAATTTATTTTTTAATTAAGTTATATTTTATTTATTTATTATTTAATTAATTTTTTTTTTGTTCTTTTTACAGCTGAAACATAAACCGTCACTAAAAATGAATGTTCTTTTTACAGCTGAAACATAAACCGTCACTAAAAAATGAACCCCTGATAAAAGCAAGATTCAAGTCAGAAAAATGGCTTGTACAAAATTATGAGATCACTAGAAAGCTCATATAGAATCAAGTAAAATACTAAATACGTCAACGATATAACTTAAGCCTTCATGACAAGGCATACAGTAAACCGAAATTGAACTTACAAAGGAAAGACTAATATAGACTTTAATTTTTGTTTATAAAGGTTTAAACTTGCGTTTGAGTATATATGACCAGGTGAATTTAGCGAATGCGACATACATGTTTGGTGTTGTTATACATTTTTGTTTGTTTGATTGGGGGTTAACGTCGTGCTCAAGGCACTAAACACATGTGACGGCGGATCACCCAATTCTCATTTTGCCTCATTTAAATACGATGGAAAAAAGGAAGGGCAACTCCTTAAAAACAACCCCCGTGATTGCCGGAGCTACACCGTGGGGTTCCCTGATATTATTTTCTAAACTGCTGTCTATCATGAAAGCCGTGGTAAAAATGCTTGTCTATTTCACCTGATCATAAATGTAATGTTGTAATCTTTATAAACCGAAATCTTAGTCACTTATGATCTTTCTGGTGTAAGTTCATCACAACTTTTAAGTGCATTTCAGAAATGCGAACAGAGCGTTGAGAAAACACTATACATACAGCAATTACCAGCGCGCATACTTACTGTATAAGACTGTGCAGATGTTTGTACGAGTTGTTACCAACTTTCACTCAATAAAATGGCTAGTTCTATTTCAATTTTTTTTTCTCACCTGTATGGGACGTATAGGGGAGCCGTAAAAGGGACGTGGACAAAATAAATGTCCAAAATTAAAACGTTATAACAAGATAATAAGTCGTTATAACGACCTCATCTATCAATCAAAATGCAGTAGTTGAAACAAGCATAGTTTATCTTTATCCTTCTTGTGTCAGTCGCGAGAGGTCCTGTCAGGTTCTGGGTTCAATCCCCTGGCCAATTGAATGTATATTTGCCTTAATTTTTATCAAACAAATTTGAACAAAACAAATGGCTAAAAACTGATACCTTTTGATTGGTGCATAAAGTAGTTAATGTAACTACTGTAGCTTAACGTTAAAATCCGTACAATTGCTCTGTTATTTACAATCACCAATAATCAGGGATAGAATTGTTACAAAGGTTCACCCCATATAATTACCTCATAATATATATTACGAGCAAAAAAATCAGAAGTATGTAGCTTTTTATTTGCTTCTATATTACTATGTGTGAATACATGAACTATTATGTATGAATAAAACGAAATTCTTAAAGCAAAATGAAACCCCAGGTGCGCCTCAAAATTACTATTGTAGCCTACGTGAAGTTCGGCGCAAAGCGAAGAAAATAGAAGTTCGGAATCAGATAATTAAATGTTTCACTAAATACGAACGAACGAACGAATGAATGAATGATAATCAATTACTGTACTAAATGAAAGAAGGAATGAATGACTGAAAAAATGAATAAATGAAATCTGATAATGAAATATTGTACTAAATGAATGAATAAATGAATAAATATATTAACGAATGAATGAATGAATGAAATCAGATAATCAATTAGTTTACTTAATGAATGAATAAATAAATGAATGAATGAATGCATAAATGAATACACAATTGAATGAATGAACGAAAGAACGAACGAACGAACAAACGAACGAACGAACGAACGAACGAACGAACGAACGAACGAACAAATCAAAATATGAATGAATGAACGAATGAATGAATGAATGAACGAACGAACGAACGAAAGAACGAACAAACGAACGAAAGAACGAACGAACGAACAAATCAAAATATGAATGAATGAGTGAATGAATGAATGAATGAATGAATGAATGAATGAATGAATGAATGAATGAATGAATGAACGAATGAACGAACGAACGAACGAACGAACGAACGAACGAATGAATGACTGAATAAATTAATAAACGAACGAATGAACGAACGAACGAACAAATAAATGAATGAATCCAACCAGTTAATCAAATCGTGTATTCAATGAATCAACGATGAATGAATGATTAAATGAACAAACAGACGAACGAACTAACGAATGAACTAGGTAGCCAGCACTCCAAAGATCGAACACACGAATGGGTTAGTTAGTTTGATACTGGCGCTGTCCCTTCATTTGGGAAACAATAAAATGCGTTACACAGTTGGGGAAAACTAACCTTTGTACAAACATCTATAACGGCGATCATCGAGGCTGCTGTGGCACCAACGCAGGCTCCATTTTAACAATGGTTTCGTTTTCCTTATCCGTCATTATGTGGACAATCAAACTGTAATATTAATACTCGCTGTTTTTGAACGAGATGTTATGAAACCAGTCTTTTAATACCACACAGTGTTACAAATTCGAATAAACATTGAATAGAGAAACCCGTTGTACCATAAGCAATGTTGAATTAGTCCGACAACGGTGTTTTTTTTATATAATTTTAAAATTAAAAAAATGTGCAGTCAATTTCATTAGTTTGCAAGCTGAATAACACCATTTCCCTTTTGTCGATTACCTCGGGTAAATATGTATTTTATGGTTTTCCGTGCCTAATAGACTATAGTTTAGCCTTTGAGAGTATTGTTTACACGAACATAAATCTCTACCTCCGTCGGAGTATCACCAACGCAAACGAACATTGTCGTTCTGCAAGAACGGCTCTTCTGTGCCTTGGTGGGCAAAGTTCCCTCAGCAAAGCGAATGGAGTCCCCGGGAGATCCCACTGGGCAGCTGTCACCAAGTCCCCTACTAGAGGAAATTTCACAGTCCTTCAATAGAAAAAACTGGATTCATTTTGCTTTGAACTGGAAGATTGATGAGCAAGTCTACGCCGGATTAAAATGATTTAAATTCCACTAGAGAAAGGGTGTTATAAAGTATTGGCGTATTAACAGCTACCATATATGGCGAATATTTCATAGATTAGAACACACAAGAAGGTAAATAGACCAGTCCACATAGGCCCGAGTTGCCTTTTTCAATTTTGTGTATTTTATTTTTTTCTTCCCCACAGTTCTTTGGGAATATAGGCATTTATACTGCTATACCATCTCAAATTTTCTGTCCGTCTGGCTGTCAAAGGTGTTTTGGTAAAGTCAGTGCAAAAAAATCATTTTTTCATTCGTCTTATACAGAACATAATTTAAACATCTTCGTGTTAAAGACTTTATCAACTTATTAACTCGCCATGTCCTGTCTTATAGAAGTGGGTGTCATATACCCAGCTATAGCATCAACACTCAATACCTCCAAAGGCAAGGTAGATTCAGTGAAATTAATCCATGCAAAGAATTCGCCCTTAAGAACTAGTTACACGCCTCATCAAGCTAACGCCAATATTTCTGTAGGTAACCAATAACACAACTCGAGATTTAGATCTATTTAAAATCTTGTCCCTGGGCGTGTATCTATAACAAGAGACTAGATACGCATGTTTTTTTAAGTGTGATCCATTTTTAGAAATATACCAGAAATACCAGGTATAGTTGATATGTTCTTAGCATATGTTGAATATCTTGTCTGCTAAATATTTACTAGTATGTACCATGTACAGGGTTATCACCATTTCTCTGGACGTATGCTGGTTGTTCATAACAACCCGATATAAAGATCTTTTTAGAAACTTGACTCAGATGTGATTGAGGTTTGGAAATATCAAAAAAATTCACTGATAAATGTTCAGCTCTTGCTTGAGAGCGTTACAATCGAAATCGAAAAGGTAGCATATATAATCATACCTGAAAATATAGTCTATGAACACTTGTTGTTTATTAAGTTAAAATCTTAGTTAGATTTTGGCAAAGGGCGATGGGAGCTTCCTGTTGCCCTGGTGCTCTCAGAGCCAAATGACAACATGAAGCCAATCTAGGTGTGATGTCTTTGCATTTTGGCCTGTATTTGTCACCTTTGTTGCCGGCCCGCGGCCGTGGCTCAGTGGTAGCAAGTGCGCTTCCTAAACTGAACCTGCTTCGAGTCCGCCTGTAACTACTGAATTAAGCCCCAATCAAACAAAGAAAAAAATAATTCGATTTTGCAACTTTTTAAAATTTAGTTTGGGGTTTGACGTTTTACTCGAGGGTGTTTTACTTCTATGGTCATGGATTGTGCATAATTAACTTTTCCTTACTTAAATACAGTAGCAAAACCAAGAGGAAATCACCTGTGAATTCCCCATCTACCTGGAATTGACAGAGGGGCGACCTGTGAGCGGATACTGTACCCCAAAAGGCCCCGGGTTCGAATTCTGGTGGAGGCAAGCAACATGTTCTCTCTTCATTAACTATATATGTTTTTTAAATTTATATTCTATGTATAGCATAAAAAAGGAATTTTCACGCAGTGATTTGAAATTTGCCCCAAAGGAATAGGGGGTGGTAATGGTTCAAGAGATAATTTATTATCCTTTAATGATATGAGAGCAATTAAGTGAGTATAATACTTGGAACTATGCACTTGTTTTCATTGCCAGACAGCTTCAGCCAAAGAGACTACCAGATAGTCTCTGCTTCAACTAGCGAAAGTTGTGTTTTTCGGGTTTCATACACTGTTTGAAATCGAACAAGTAACTCAACGAATTAAGTTGTTGCTGGACCCTTTGTTCTCAAAATGAACCACTTTTTTATCGCTAAGATTGAAGGTTAGGTACTTAAACTATATGTTGATGAAAAAAACAGTGCGATATAATAAACGGTGTCCCATTTTTTAGACGTTCATCCTTGATTTTTTTTAATGTTTTTTCAAAATTGTATTATACATTTTTAAAGACTTTCCAAAATGGAATAGGATCTTTCAAATCAAAATTGTAAACCAATGAGTCACCGTTTACTAGTTCAAGGACTATTCTACTCGGTCAATTAATTTATTGAGTCTTATCATTATTGCAGTTCAGAGAAATAAACCCGGGAAAATGCAGTCTATTTTTTTCTATTGAAATTTAGTCATTTTGCAATATTTTTACAAATAAAAATAATTTTCCACACATTCATATATATGTAATTCTGAGTATTGAAGCTATCCAAAAATATATACAACGGGTGTACTGAAAATGGACCAAGGCGTCCAGCAAGACCTTAAAGGTATTCCCAAATGGTTGATGCTAGAAAGCGTCTAAAACTAGTCCCATATATACCTCAATGGTGGTTCCCTTCAGTATGTTGATCACTAAACGTATCTAGGACATATTTTCACTAGCGATTTCCGTGATTATGAAGACACCAAATGTCAGAGACGAAAGTTATGCATTTGGGCTAACACTCTTTTTGCGCGAAGTTAGAAAATGTTCAAGTGAAGTTAAATGTTGCCTGTTTCGCTCATATATTGGAGGTATATATTGTTGTCGACCAAGGTCTGTATATACAAAAGCTATGCTTAACTCCATTCGCACTATTTACAATAATTCTTTTCGTTGGTTGAATTTTAGATACGACTGCAGCGCAAGTTTTATGTTTGCTACTCATAATATTCCTTCGTTTGGTGCTGTTTCACAAAAGGCTGTATTTAACTTGAAAAAAAGGTTAGATATGTCTGATAATACTGTTATCCAAACAATTGTCAATTGTGATGTGTTAATTTCTTCAAGCATGATGTCTAAATGGCGATCGATTTTGTACGTGTAATAGACTGACCTTTAGCCTACTAATTTATGGCCAGTACCCTTTAACATTATTGTGTATCTCTTCTCTATGGACTTTTTTGTCTGAAATAAAAGTATTAATATTATTATTATTAATATTCACCGAACGATTTGCAACTTGTTTCATTAAACATTTCGGCATACATTTGGACAAATTGGGATTCGAACATCTGACTTTTTAATAAAAATCTGCTGTGATTCTCGGGTGACGTCACCCCATACCTGCTTTGGATGACTTTTACACAATCAAATTCTTAAAATCATAATTCAATGCGATCTTGTTCCCCAATAAACCCGCTTTATGAGTGCTATATGTTGTAGACCCTGTATTCAAAACGCTGTAAGGCGAAAAGGTCCTATTGGAATAATTGTATTATAATTCTCGGTAATTTGATTGCGTAAAATGTTATAGGGACGTACAGGGTTTACATAAGCATCACTAGTTTGTTAGAAAACTAACGGAAATTCACTGGAAGATTCTTTAAGTTTTCCTTCCATGAAAGGGAGCTTAATATTGTACCCTTAGCTGCAGACTTCTGTATCTCCTATAGTCTATATATCATGCAATCTAGCCGTTAGATTGTTTGTTTTTTTGTTTGATTAACTTTTGTTTAACTTCGTACTCAAGGGTATTTCACCTATAAGACGACGGATTGTCTACTTCACACTTCACACCTAGCCTTAATACGGTAGAAAACCTCGTAAAAACCACCCCCGCGATTGCCGGAGCCACAACATATGACTCGCTAATATTTCTGATGGTCGACAGGCGGACTCGAACCCGTGAACAGTAAATCGAAGCAGGCTCAGTTAAGGAAGCGTGCACGCTACCACTATAAGCCACGGCCGCGGGCCCTCTAGCCGTTAGAGAGCACAGAACTGTGCAATTTCAAGGTTTTTCATTTACCGGCTATTTTGGGATCAATTGGTAATGTCTCGTTATATTAGATATACTGAATTTCCTGGCACATTTTACAGCCAAACGAGACTTGAAATCGCCTTGTTAAAAAATACGGAAATATACAGTTCAGGTATCTGTTGCTAACTCGCCTTTTGCTCTCCTCCACCCTGACTGTACACGTGACATTTTAGTAGAAGGTCCTGTAACTTCCATTTTTGTAGGAACGCTTAACTAATAAAAGGATACAGAATTGATATACGATTGAGATATTAACCCTGAATTAAACCGGTATGTTTACTTAATTGAAGATATGAGCTTTACTTCAAATCTCGATGTTGGGCAATTACACGAATTGAAACCTTTAAAATCACTACCCTTTGCTGTCATAAACCTTTATTTTGTTATACGTAGCATGTTTCATTTTCACTTGGTTTAAAATTTTTGAATTATTTCCACATCATATACAGGCTTCTTTTTGTCTATTATTTACTTGAGAGGCATGTACCTTATCTTCAAATATGTATTCACCAAGCAACCATACTTGTGACTTTTTTCATTTTGCCGACTTGCACGCTTTTTTTAACAATAATAAACTATTAAATGGAAGCTGTTGATTTTAACTTTCAAAATTCAAGTGAATAAGTCAGGAGATTTGTTCCAGATTGTGATTAAACATAATTCGGGTTTGGGAGAAATATACGACTTTGTATGCCACTAACCCCGGAATACTAATATTTACAAAGACCGGCACATATTTTCTTAAAGTACCGAACAGCATCATGAATAGGTCTCAATTTTAAACAAACCAGTTTATTTTATGGAGTTCGTTTGTTATTTATTGCTTCGGGAGCTCATGAGTAAGGTAGACAGCATGGGTCAGACTGAGTGCCCTAAATTCCTTCAACGAAATGCTGACAAGCTTTTGTCAGCGAACAATGACGCCTGAAATAAGATAGTCAATCGCGCGAACAAAATATATTAGTGGGCGGATCGCGTCTTTATAGCGCTACTACCGTGGTGGATTCGCGAAAAGAATTGCGACAATGACTTTACACCACATATAAAGACCGCGGACACCTGTGAATGAAAGAAAATCGGGCTCAGTATCTCTTAGGCTCGACATGCCGCTGTCTTTTCCAGTCTGATTCTTTTTTGTCGTTATTTTCACTTCACTGGACAATTTGACCACCATGTTTCTATCTTTTTCTCTGCGTTTGCTTTAACGATGTGTTTACTGCGACGCTCGTCAGTGTCTGCTCAGAAGGGGGTCCGGGGGCCTTAAATAGTATCAGAGGACAGTAGCCGAAATAAAACCCACAGGTAAATTAACTTTGGGGATTAAGACACACAGGTGCGAGAAGCATCAACGTTATTGTACGGGTATGATTCGCGCCGCCTGAAGGCTCTGGCAATAAAAAAAAACTGTACTCAAATTGTATGGAAGCCCAAAACGACAATAAGACAGATGCATGTTTTTTTTTCCAAGGGATTGTGTTTTTAGCGTGTTTCATGTAAACCTTTACACACATACAGGCGGAGATTATTAGGAAATAAAAATAGTGCATGAAGTATGATTAAGGGAGGGGTTGGGGGCTAGGGGTGTCCAGGTAAATGCGAAGGGGAAGTTTTTTGTTTACATGTTATTTTGTCATTCATTTTTTTTTTTTTTTTGAGGTTTTTTGAGGTTTTTTTGCACATCATAGTTGCTGTAATTATCGTTATTTTTATTTGATTTTATTCTTTTATTATTAACTGTTTTGTTTCGTTCCCATTGCTCGAAATAGTTTTCACCGCAAACTGTTTTCAATATAATTTAACTGTTTCGTGCTTTGTAACTATTTTGATAGAATAATATCGACTCATTTATTCTAGCTTAGTACAAAGTGAATCGATTGTGGGATACTGTTGTTCCAATATAGGCCTTAACAGCCCTATATCGTGTCCAAGTGCCGTAATGGTAGCATAACTGTGCTAACCTGTTAATTATATCATTAACGATTTCAGCACTGTTCCACGCTGTGCAATAGCGGGTAAGGACAGAGAAAACGTGTATCGTTGTTTGTAACACTGTACAATTTCAAACCGCAGACGCCGTAATAGATACTTCTCGCGTGATTTCAGATGGTCACGCGTTAACTAGCATTAAAGTTGTGTTTACGGCAACTCTTTGGAAGAACATGGCCATCATATAAGATAAATACTTAGAGGTGATCGCGTTCACAATGTCTCTAAAATCCAACATAAGTTGCTAGCCCCGTCACGAAAAACACCTTTGGAACACCGGAAAACTTTAACCAAAACGCTTTCCAATCTGTAAGTAAATATTAATTGATTATCAAGTTGTTAGTCTTCTTGGTTTTCATAAATTCTAAAGAATGAGTACCCGGCATTTAACGCCAACTAATAAATCATCCATACTATATCGATTTTATTATCTCTGAGATCTGCAACAGTGATTTGCAGCAAGGGAATGTCAACTAATGCCAGCTCCTCTTAAGAATAATTAACAAACACTTTCGTTGTATTTGGATATGAAGAAGCAGAAAAATTTTACGATTTTATTTAAAGCCAAAACCAAACAAGGAATAAACAGTAACCAAAGCATTATTCCGGCTGATGTTATTACGTTGACTACATTGGCGACAGGCTTTGGCAGTCTCCGCAAAGACCGCGTGTGTCAGTCTACAATTTCGCCTGACCAACACCAGTTAGCTTTAAACAGAACTGCCTTTTATCCATGGCGAGTAATTTGTTCTTTCCCGAAAGAATAGTCTGTTCGACTTATCCACATTATGTGGACATTATTAGATTTATTTGGCCAGTCTCCTCGCTTTGCCAGTATTGCTTGTTATGACTAGCAATCCTAACTCATTTCGCTTTTCTAATAATGCCAACCTATAGACTCACCACTGTTGTTTTTTGTTGTTCTCCATAACAAGATCCATTCTAGCCCAATACGTTAATCATCGGGAATACAATTCCACATGCCACTGGTGGGCTAAGAAGTCGTTACTAATGTATGGTGGAAGACTCATACAAACAGCTTCTTTCTCTATAAATTAACAAATATTCTATAAATATTCACATTATTCGCCCCCAAAACAGTATGTCTCTTCATCAATTGACGGAAAATTACCGTGGAACGATTTGGGCGAATATGAAAATAACCAGTATTATAGACAGAGAAGATATATGGCGTGTGAGGCCTTCCATACATGAGATACCAAGCGAGTTACCAAATTAGCTCAAGCGGTATTTTGAAACCACGAACACCATGTTTCTTAACTGCTGATTACCAGACAGGCCTATCTATTTAGACGTAATGTATTTGTGTTTATTTGTAGTCAGCTTCCCTTTTAAGAAACTAACCGGTGTAAACGGACACTACTTGCACATTCCTAGCTTGCTTTAAAGGAGTAAAGGTTCTTTTTTCTTATTTCCGATTTTTCACTTTTCGTCTCTTCCCATTTAATCTTAAAAAACAAACATCCGAAAGCGACTTTATTAAATTGTGGAATTGTGGAATCTGTTGTGATTATATCCAAGCTTCGCCCAATATCATAACAACTTATACTATCGACACAACTTAAAAATATCAAGCAGCCTAAAACAAGGAATGTTTGGTGTTAAACAGAGATACTCCCAAAGATCTGCGTTAGACTCTGTCGACAAGTGATGATCGTTATGGCGTCAATTGCAGGGTTTGGTTTATGGTGAGGTTTTGTAAAAACTCAGTGATGGGTTTTCATTTAACCCTTAACAAGATCTAGAGAATCATCTTTGTTTTCATAATGGACTTACCGTCGGCCGTTAATTTGTGCTACCATATTAAATGGTAGATTTGTTTTATTTAAGGAGCACGTTGAACAGATCTCACATAGGCCTACATTGAACTTTCAGAAACTTTCACTTTCTACAAATGAACGGTTCACCGAGTTTAAAGGAAGTTGTCATCTTCTTTCATCCAGGAATTCTTGTTTTTCCCATACTTATAGAATTGAAACTCATTGAGATTGTGTAGATTTCATTTATGTTGTTTTCGCTATTTTCTGTTGCGATAGTTTGTATCAATGAATGTAACATAAAACTCTCTCTCTCACTCTCTCACTCTGTCCCTGAGAAGTAATAGAATTCGTTTGGAAAATTAGATAAAAAGTTATTATGGACAAATCTGTGAGTTGAAGCGCAGGTCATAAAGGAGCATATTTTTCAATTTTTGTCACCTGGAAAGACTTAAGCTGGAACAAGGGGGTACGTCTGTCTACTGGAGTTGGTAGCGCTTGTCTAATAGTTTGTCAAAACTGTTGTATTTTGCAGGTCATAACGGAGCAAATTTGTCAATTTTGACAAATGGATAGACATGAAGGTGATGGGGGACGTCTTTCTAACTGCAGTTAGCCACGCTTGTCTTAGGGTTTGTCACAGCCTTGTTTTTCTCAAAGTTTATGTTCTCTTTTGTCACAAAAATTATAACTGTATGGTCATTTAATTTTCGGTCGGCTGCATATACTGTTGCCAGTCTACGGTCGGTAGAAAAATCCATTTCCATTAGTTTAGACCCAACAAAGCGCATCGGTACATCTGCTTGTCAAACCCATCATGGGCTTCTAGTACCAGAGGCTGGTCTTGCAGTATCAATTTCAAGTAGCATTAGCATTTCTAGTTAGATCTGCAGCACGTATGACCCTCGCTGACTTTGCTACCTGATCCGTATTGTATCAATCACTCCTCACTTGACCACTGACTTGACCAGACAAAGCCGACATCGCGGGGCAGTGGTCAAGGGTCGCTGCTCTCGCGTCTTCAGTTGTTCTTCCGGAATAACCGCTTGACATCGGGGCAAAGATGAAGAGCATTAGTCGCTCTAAGCCCCTTGAATTAACCAGTCACCGTTTGACAGTCAGCTAGGGGAATCCCGGACAAAAGCATATGTAACCATCCTAAGTTGATGGAGTGGCCCATATTTTGACTTTGTTTACAGTAACTTCGCCATATGGACAGCCATCGCATACCATCAGCTTTAACTGAGAGTTGGTGCTAACAACTACATATAACCAAGTACAAATATCCGAAATGGTAATTCCTGGTTTTTACTGATAAAAAAAAGCTAATACCATAGTAAACCAGAAATCAGAACAACGGAAGACGCGCTATGGTCTCAATATTTTGGTGCGGTATTTTATTGGTCATCAGTCGATAGTATAAGGTTTCAAATAAGCTGTAGTCCTCAGAACGAGGCTTCAAATCATCCGCAGAAATTTGTGTCCTTTACACATTCAACTGTGCGGGGAGTCAAACAATTCTGTCGGTCTAAATCACAAATAAAAGAAATTCTATTATATGAATTTATAAAAAAAAAAGAATAGTTTCTATTTAAACTCGACAATCACAATACGACAAAGTCTCTTCTAATATGAGCCCAGGACTAAAACGTTTAGTTTTAAATATTTTCAACCATTTTATTTCATTTTCTACATTAAAGACCTTAGTTATACCTGAAATCTTTGAGTAAAAAATAAGCATCCAAATATGTATGTCTCTTTTTTTTATTTTTAATAATCATTTCAAAATAAACCAGAAAATTGATCCCTGCTCATCTCTTTCCATGAAGGTCGTCAGCTTTCTCTATCTCAACAACCCAAAGCCCGATATGGCCGCAATGACTTACAAATACAAAATACGAATGATCCAAAATCATCCAGTTACATTGGGATTAGTGACATACACGGACACAAGTCAGCTGAATGTTAAATTGGTTGCAATATAGATGGTTTTATTGTGGTATGTTCTGATCTTACAGTCTTAGAAAAATGTGGCTCTAATAGAAACCTGTACGGTTATTCTGTTATGGCTCTGGTCGAGTCCATTATGCTTGGGAATGGAACCCTCACAGCTACTGTTCCAAGTATTCCTCCCATTCTTGTTATATCAAAGAACCGCTTTTGTCGTTATGGTTCCATATCGAACCACCCTCTTTTCTAAATAATCCTCAAAGAACAATCATTTCTAGGAGTGTATTAATGTTGTCTAATCTCAGGAGGAACAGTATTTCCCACACAGCAACATATACGTAATATTTCACTGCTGTTAGTTTGGCAATAACTGTCATTGCAAAAGTCGTGCATCAAGCCTTATTTTGATCAATCAATCAAATAGCAAATCAATCAAGCAATCTCAGCTTGTTCATACACACGTGAGAATTCAAATAAGTGCCTTCAAGCTAGTAGATCCCATATATATATCTGTACTTTAAAGAAACATTTTTAATTGAACTTAACGACCGATAAGCTTTATCAAACATTATGACACATGGTTGGAGGATATATTTTCAACATTATTCTTGCACGGTGACAGCGGGAATCTGTTCTGCTGTGCTTTCCTAAAGCGAAAGCCATTTGGCTAAGGTCAGTTTGTTTGAAGAGTAGTAATGTTGTCTTTACTTACCACTGTAGGAAGATTAATTTTCCAACATTGCTAAAACACCTTGCCTTTATGGTTGTGCTAGTGTCAATTATTGTTGGAATACAGCCATTGAAATACCCTTGAGCACGGCGTAAAACACCAATCATACAAGCGGAAAGTCGCACAATTTGGACCTGGAAAACGCACTTTGGTTTGGTCAGTTATATGCATTGGACTTCTGAGTTGTCTCATGCGATTCAAACCCCTGGCAAGTAATTCACACTCAAGGTTATTCTATAATAGTATTAACACTAGTATCACAAATATGTAGTCATGATTAAGCCACGTTTTACTATAGCAATTAATTGCATGCACTTATAGCAGGCGGTTCTTTAAACTATTTGGTCGACCAACTGCCGGACCGACTGACTGATATTAAAGGGCGTGCTTTAGGGTACCTTTACATGATAAAGCTATAACGCGAATAGCCCCGTGAAGCTGCATGCGCCAACGAAACCAAACAACCAGCCAACCAACCGTATATTGCAACTTGACGGCAACAGTGAAAAGCCACATTAACATAAGTTTTTACTTTTTTTTATATTTTGCTGTGTTGAGAAATTTGTATTCCTCCACACCAATTAGCTACATACAGTTGAGACATATGAATACGTTAAAGTGATACGGTCTTTGGATAGAGATCTAAAACTATTAGAGATCCCAGTTTCCATCATGTTGGTATTCAACAAACACGCTAGCATCGCGATTGCGTTATCGATGTACGCCGAGCCTACTAGGATTTTCCTAAGACGTAATTGAAATCTGCAAGCTGTCGATTTGTGGATATAGGTAGGGCGGCCTACGTCTGCAGAGGTGGCTCTTATCCTCTTAAAATTCCTTAACTTTTGTCATTGTTTGCGAATTTGGGATTTCATGGTTGACACGAGTTAGATAGAAACGTACGAGTCGGCTTTTGTCCAGCAAACTAGGCTGTCTTTTGTTAATCTTATTTGATGAATTAGCAGACTTCATTTGAAATGACCTCGAGTATCTCTATTAATTTTTAATTATTTGTTCATTAGTAGAGTTAAGGACATGTCAAATAATCTTAAGTTGTCATGACGCCACTGGCCGGGGCCTAATCCCATCGTAATGCCCGTAGATCTGGCCTAATCTCACTGTCGATCAAAGATATCCGCAACTGGACGAAAGGGGCCGAATTGAAGCGGATATTCCCGAACAAGGCAAGCGCGTGCGGGGAGATTGTTCGGTCTCAAGTGTTATTGTTGAGCTCGCATATCGTTGTATAAAAGCAAGAATTAATGTTCTCAATTGCATCTTTATATTTAGATGACAGAGAGGCTTCAACAATAATATAAATTTACATTGATAATCTAAAGGAGAGACTAAAGGAGAGCATTCGGCAAAAGTCACGCCTGCTGCTTTGTGCATTTGAGTGTTATTTTGGTTGTTTTGGGGTTAATCTTGAGATCGGATCATGGAGATTTTACCTGGAATTGTTCAATCGGCATGCGGATTCTCTTTCAGTATAATAATCCTAGCACTGAGGTAGAATGACAGGAGTATTATAGTCATGTCACCAAACATACAAATTGTTTGGAAAAAGCCTTTGTTGGTGAAATTAGAAAGCGTATATCAGATAGATAACATTGCGCTAAATTATTCCACGCCATGTTTGGCAAAATGTTATAATCTGTTTCTTGTTAGGCTCATGTAAGCGGTAATTATGTCCACCATTAGGCTGCACGTCATGACTTCGTATTAGTTACATATCCGTTAGACTGTTGTCTTATCCCCCAATGTTTAATTGATTTAATGCGCAAACACCACCACCAAAAACGAACCATCTTAATTCGCGTTACGTAGAACTCGAAGAACTGTATAACATGTTATGGACATTTTCTAAGAAATATTCTTCGAAAGATATTTTTTTATTATTTAAGTTCTAAGAAGATTATTTCCCGGACACTGTACTGGACGATGTCCACCAACTCTAAACTCCTTGCATTCGAAGTTTTTAAACCAAGAAGCCCCAGATTTTTCGAAATATTATCAATCATTAGATTCACAAATCAAATTGTCGACCACAAATGTAATTTTCCATTTTTCTGGAGGCTGGGGGTGAGGGGGAGATAAAGCGAATGTAAAAGCCAGAAGTGTTTTGTCATTTCCACTCTGGTGAAAGTAGGCAAACGGAAGCCAGTTTGTGTTTTGTCCAACCCAAATTTTTCTTTAACAAATCTCGCTGTTTCGACCTATTGTAAGTCTTAAGTACATGTAAGCAATCCTGCTATAAGAGTAAGTATGTCTTAATAACGAGTTAGCAAACTCGCTATTACGAGTTACTAAGTTGTAATTACGAGTTAGCAAACTCGCAATTACGAGTTACTAAGTTGTAATTACGAGTTAGCAAACTCGCTATTACGAGTTACTAAATTGTAATTACGAGTTAGCAAACTGGCTATTACGAGATACTAAGTTGTAATTACGAGTTAGCAAACTCGCTATTACGAGATACTAAGTTGTAATAACGAGTTAGCAAATTGGGTATTACGATATACTAAGCTGTAATTACGAGTTAGCAAACTCGCTATTACGAGATACTAAGTTATAATTACGAGTTAGCAAACTCGCTATTACGAGATACTAAGCTGTAATTACGAGTTAGTAAACTCGCTATTACGAGTTACTAAGCTGTAATTACGAGTTAGCAAACTCGCTATTACGAGATATCAAGCAGTAATTACGAGTTAGCAAACTCGCTATTACGAGATACTAAGCTGTAATTACGAGTTAGCAAACTCGCTATTACGAAATACTAAGCTGTAATTACGAGTTAGCAAACTCGCTATTACGAGTTACTAAGCTATAATTACGAGTTAGCAAACTCGCTATTACGAGTTACTAAGCTGTAATTTCGAGTTAGCAAATTCGCTATTACGAGATACTAAGCTGTAATTACGAGTTAGCCAACTCGCTATTACGAGATACTAAGCTGTAATTACGAGTTAGCAAACTCGCTATTACGAGATACTAAGTTGTAATTACGAGTTAGCAAACTCGCTATTACGAGATACTAAGCTGTAATTACGAGTTAGCAAACTCGCTATTACGAGATACTAAGCTGTAATTATGAGTTAGCAAACTCACTATTACGAGTTACTATGACTCTCTGGAATCTTTGTCTGCCGTTTATCTTAACGATGCTATTTAGGGTAGCAAAACGGGATAATAATAACATTTCCATTCTATCTGTAAAATATCACATAAATTCTATTTGGTCTGATTATTTACAGGTATGGACAGACGCGTCCTAATGCCCCGATACAAACAAAGCAGCCGAAGCTTTCTGTATACCGGCTTTAAAAGTTCTGCAATTTTGTGTGCCCTAAATTGTTTGATGGATTTAAAACTTATTTAAGTTGTAATCTTCTCTGATTCATTAAGTTCATTGAAAGCCATGTGTATAGTTAGTTATACATGGAGCAGGTCTTCTTCTTTTATTTATGAAATTCTATATACCTGTACAGTGTTAAATTACGAAAGGGTTTCTGTAGCCTTTGAGTGGATACATGCTCACATTGGTGTACGTGGTAATGGGTTAGCAGACTCTGGCTAAACAAGCTGACAGTTATTTCACACTCTGTTCTCTTAACTGTAAACTTAGCTCTCAGTGCTCTTAAATACACATTTATAAACTTATGGCAAACAGACTGGGATAATTGCAATACAGGAATACTTTTTTACTCCCTTAATACAACTACTGCTGTAAACTATAATATGTCTCTTAACTGTCGCCAAGATGAAATTGTTTCTGTTTAGAATTTTGGCTGGCCTTATTTACAAATAATCATTTCTTTAAGTTAAAGTTACATGATACTTGTTTGTGTGAAGAGTGTTTTGAAGATGACATATAACGCATTTCTTTTTTCATTGCAGATAAAAGGATGACCCTATAGTATTTTTTTGTGCTGAATTGGTACGTGTTTGTATTCACAGTTCTACTGAGGGTGCTGTTTTAAAACCCACAAAGAATTACAATTATACATTTTCCAAATTTCCGATAGGTGGAACAGATATAATAATTCCAGTGGTATGCAGTATAAACAAACCGGGTCATACAATGAATACATCTTTTTTGTTTTACTCTTTTTTTTTTTAGAATTCAGGGAAATACTGTTAAGGTGAATTAGCGTAACTGTGGCGTGATAACCCGGGGGAGATAACTAAACAATGTGACTGTGCTAGCAGAGTTGCCTCCCTCTTTAAACAATCTTAAGCCCAAAACGGCTATTCGGTTATACGCTAGTGTTGCGTTTGCGCGACTTCCCCGGGTAAGCCCGATAAGGGTGACATGACGTCATGTTTTCCCTAATAGATTCTTCCAGCGTGTGAACGCTTTCAAAGGTCAAGAAAAAATGGAAGTATAAACCGAAAGCGAAACCTCAAAACAATATGTTAAATTTTTCGCCAAAGGTGCAATTTTTGATTCTGCAAGTATTGAGTGACAGTCATCATCAATTAAAACGATTATTATTAAGAATTTAAAGGTGTTTTGAACAAACTAATATGCAAAAAGAAAGAAATATATTTATATTAGAAAAAAAGCGCATCAAACATTTTCAGTGCCGTTATTTTACTGTTACATGATGGTCACATGATTCCCCTGGCTTACCCTGCTCTGGAGCTGAGAAACTGGGGGTGGTCCGAGTGTAACGACACTAGACGGGTAAGCGAAGAAGCGGCACCCACGAGTTGACACGGGTAATATGCGCAAACGGAAAGGGGGACCCCTGGGCAGACTCGAGGAAGCCCGGATGACTCGCGCGAACGCAACCTAGGTCATGTCTAAACAACCTCAGCCATTTCCGTACCGCAAATAATCTCTGACGGAATGCTTTATTTCAGGTCAGGTAACTCGTATTGAGTTATCCACGTGTTTATTGTTTACCTCTGAAAGCTATTCTCGTGCTGATATGAAGACGTCATTGGAGCTACATTATTATTAAAATACTTACAGCGGACGCACACATCCTTACGTATCATGTAGTGTGGTGCCAACTGGTACCCCCACTGTTGATAACATTCAAAATAATTAGTATTTGATAACGTACAACCCTTAATTCTTATTATGTAATTTAAAAAATGATTACTGCGCTGCTCAGTCTTTCTTCTTCTTTGGACAGCCCTGGTGATCTCGTATCCATGTCGCAGTATGTGGTCAACTTACAAAAGCGAGCTCCCAAATTTGCACTGTGTATTTTTATATTTTTTTCTGATCATTTGTTTTTATCTCTTTCTCTATGAAATAGCACCCAACAACAACACACTTCGCAGACACTGGTGACTCCATCACGTGCCACCTGTGACGTCACGCAAAGGACGCCAACAACTTAAATACTGAATTACGCACACTCCTTGTCAGTAGTAAGGGATCAAACTGGCCCCTCTCTACATGATAACGCATAGCCCTTATATATCGTGTAGGTTACTTACAACGTACAACTTGAATTAATACTTGAAAACGTACAACCATATTATGTAAAGAGCAATAATACCTGAGCTGCCCTTCCTTATAGGCCTATGTGTGTTAAAATACAAGCAATATATCTGTATTTTGTGCTGTGAATAAGCCACCAATGACCATGTGCGATTTGTTAACAACGTGTGGATGATTAAATGAAAATACGAATTATTTGTACACATAATTTTTGCTCGTAGTGGTGATTGTATATTGGATACACCAAGCTAACATCCCTAATATAAACACAAACAATTGAGTGTACATTTAAATAGTCTACATTCCGTCACGCACCATATAAATTGACCTCAACGTTGCGAATGCATAAAAGGGCCAAGCATAAGAAATAAAAGCAGAAAATCGTTAACTCCAGATTTTGGTCAGTTATTTACTTTCTAGCTGAAAATCAGGGACCAATTCCACAAAGCTGTTTCTGACTTCAGTCAAAATACTAATTTGAGACTTTTGCCACTTGTCTAAATTTAATTTTGAAGTTCTACTTTTATACGAATGCGAAAATCAAAATGTTGAAATTAAAAAACGGAGAACTTTCAGGGCCTTTAAACATTTTTACTTAAGCATAAAACTGCTTTGTGGATTCGGTCCCAGGGCTGGGTTAAGTATTAAGCAAACTAAGCACGTGCTTAGGGCATCAAGATAAACAACCATAAACATCATTATCCTTCCTCCAGTAGGCCTTTGTTTGTTGTTTTTTTGTTTTTGTTTTTTTTTTTTTTTCATTTTAAAAAAAGGACAAAAATTTGGTTAGCTCTGACAATTTTTGTGATGTTTTCATGGCATCTAACTTCTTCTTTGTTTAACCAAATTTAGGTTAATTTTTGCCTAATTGTAAAAAAAAAAAAACGATACAAAAAATCATGGTCTGTTAGTTGATATAGGACCTTTTTTATGTACATAATGTTTGACACACAGCTTATACACTGTACCAGAAGTCTATCAAGTAGAAGTATGAAACCAGCCATTACCCAGTCTCAACGGCATTGTGACCAACCCAGCGCT
>JARFOD010071210.1:0-22262 GCA_031763545.1 Mopalia muscosa
GTTTCAATACAGAATAAAAACATCAAAAAACATATAGTTTTCAAAAACGCTCCCAAGTGGAATGAAATAGGGTTATTTTAAGTCGTCGTTTTTGATACACAAAGGTTTAACGCTAAATCCGATAATACAATAACGATTAAAATGAAAAGTTCTATTTCGGAACCAAGCCAATATCACCAGTCAACTCAGTTCATTTATTCAGTATTATTCCTTTGGTTTTCTCTATACACGGGCAAGTCAGGTAGTGAAATCAACAACAACTGCTCGAATTTGAAGCCAATTGTGAAGAAGACAAAAGCAGAAACGCAAAACGTATTAACATTCAAACCACATTGCATCGCCTTTATGTTTAATGATTTGTTTGTACATTTATGCGGCATCTAAGCTGGTGTCATGTTTAATGCATTAATAGTCGTTCCGACAACAAATAAATACTTTAATTCAATCTGTTGCATAAAAACTCATGCCCCTAGTCGAGCTTCAACAAACACCAGTAGGTCTAAAGCTCTGTGTCCATGTTCTGATTTGTGAATATAGCCACTTACAGTCTGTTGCAGTTTATAAATATCAGCACTGTTTGGAAATTGTTATTTGTGGTTTGATGGACAGATGTGGCGATTAAAATGTAAACTTTGGTTATATATTACATTAAAGCTTATCTGATGAAAGTGTCATTTTCTCCTGTATCCTAACCAACTATATCTCTCCACAAGTTAATACAGTATATGGTTTTGAAAATCACATTATATAGATAACATCACGATTCCTTAGTCTTTTTAAAACGTTTAACAATATGCATCTCGTGTCACCTTCGCTAGATTGGCGTTTGTTGCCGGAGGCCGTAGGTTCGTAACCAATCTGATATATTTCACAATGAAGTCCGGGTTAAGTTTTTAACTTTGACCTGCTGTTCTGATTGAGAGTTAATGGGAGTCGGTTCTCTTATCTCTGGTCCGCAGACACCACGAGGATTCTAAACTCTTCCCTGTCTCTAAAGAACCACATGTTTCTGGCTATTCTATAGGGTGACATGTTTCTGATTAGAGTGTCGATGGTGTGTCGACTTGTCCTGACGTCTGTGCGGCCCGAGGGCGATGACCACCGCCCTGTTCCTTAGCTATGGCGTCACCAGTCCGCGTAGAGTTTCGCCACAATTTAACATAGACAATACAATCCCGTTATCACGTCTGTATATCTGTATAGTCGCGGGGAACGGCTACTGGACATCTTGAAATGGACACTTGTAATCCATTTCATTGCTGCAACGGATCATCCGAACGACGCGTGATGAAAGGGACAATTCTAGACAGACATGCCCTTGTCTTGTCTTTACAGATTTAATGATATGTGATAATCCAGAGACAATCAACACGTAATGGAATTGTCCGGTTATCTAACATTACACCGAGATAAGAGTCACAATACGCTTGGTTCTGTACATGCCGTGTTTAAATCACATTTTGAACACAAATGACTTGTAATGTGGCGCCTATACCACTTCTAAAACATATTTCGGCTTAATCCAAAATTCGTTGGGGATTGTGTAATTACACTGAAGGGGATACATGAGCAAGACAGACATTTCCATTTGAGTCATAAATCTTCACGCTATGTCCAGTTATATACTGTTTATAACAGTAACACAAATAGAGGGGAAAAAATCAACAAGCCATCAAAATCTGTATACTATTGGTTTTATTTGACCACAAAATTAAGACAGCTTAATTTCCCAAAAACCTGTTGGCTGGGTCGGGTCTGCTGGAATATACATATATTAAGGGTTGAAATGTTTATGTTGTCTATTCTGTTAACTTTGGAAGCAATATTACTCTCAAATTGTCGTCCACACCATGACTGCATTCATTCACTGATACCACTGTTAGTGCTATACTATTTGAATGTCATAGAGGAAACTATATTGGCGTTAAGAACATGTGACGGAAGAATGCAATAAAATAAATACCATGAGAACATTCATTGATACCAGTGTTGGTACTATAATATTTCAGACGAAAGTATGATGGTTTTAAGTAAATGTGACGGAATGAGGCACCGATCTAAGTAAAGTTATGAATAGCTTGGAGATCAAATAATATATTTTTTTACAAATTATTTACGTTTGCCAACCACCACATATAGATGATTTAAACATCATACAAAAAGGCAAAAAACTGAGAGAGATTGAACACAAAATGACCACCTTCGCACGCTCATATGTGCACGTAAAAAACGCACTTTTGTTTTTTTTTTTACAAATTGTTATACAGGTCCTTAAGTGTACAATTATTCTCTTATGTTCTTTGGACAATTATGTTTATTATTTTTTTTTATTTTATTTTATTATTTTTATTATTTTCTGTATCTTACAGAAATACGGTCATAGTATCCTGAATGATATTAAAGTTCGGTTTGATTTTAAACAAAAACTGCACAAAATGATCCTACTTGTCTTACTAGTCTGATCAACATCTACATGCATGCATTTAATAAAGGTTGCTAATTAAACGAATGAGATAGAGTGACTGGGTTTCTCTTCTTATATATATATATATTGAAAAAATGAACAGTTGCGTATCTCTACCGGGATTCAAACCCGGGACCTTTCAATTACAGACCTAACACTCTTGTTATTTTTCTAAAAAGCAATCACACTGGCACAGGCATGTAGATCAATAAAATCGATGAATCATCGTATGTTCTAGATAAACTCTCATAGACAAGTTTCTTAATAAATCTAAATCTCCAGTTGCGCAGGGTAACTTACATGTGGACATCTCGGGACAAGGTGATGACCATCAATATGGTGTATAAAGTATTGTTATAAATGTAGCTAGATATAAATATGAATGAAATAACCGTATATGCAGCATAAAGCATAACTCAAACAAACCAAGTAAAATTAGTTAATATAGTTTATAGATGACCATTAACATGACGATATGTACATCCCATTGTCAATATTGTTAATTACAATACAAATGTCATAACAGCACATTCGTTTCCTTCTCTTTGTTGACAATTAACTTTATAAATCAGTCTTTGTAAGGGGGCTATATATTTCCTAGGTTTAATATGACATAAATGGATATTAATAACCCATCTATTATCTCTCCGGTGTCATACTTCTATAACTGACACCTATCACAACGGTTCTTACACCTTGCAGATGTTCAACTTCCGATGTAGATTTCCAAATTACATTCTAAAAATATACATCACGCTTTAATACTGAAAACGGTATGGTTATTGTAGGTGTGCCGACGAGAAGCCGGGCTAACGGGTTTCCAGGGGGTAAAGTACCCTATTGAACTACAAGGCTATCCCCCGCAGATACCTTAACGATGTAAACATAGGTAAAAAGACGAGTTGATCTTTTCAATTGTCCCCTAACTGTCATCGTCTTAACACGGCTATTAAGTCGTTGGCTTGATAGGCTTTCGTTCAAAAGATCAAAACCAACAGTGTATCTGAGGATAATGGAGGTCTTTCATGCGCCTCCCGGGGGTTGTTACCTGTCCCTGGACAAACCCCGACCTCATGCTGGGAACCATTAACTCCTCTACCTCCGCAAGAGAGATGGGCTCAGACCAGGTACATAGATATAAACTACCTATATGGAAGCAAAAGAGAGATCAAACAAAGCGATGTATCGGCGACGAGTGGAGTAGAACATTAGAGGCGCTTAATGGAAGCGTTAATCTCCCACTCCACCCAGTCCCTCCCAGGGCTGACCAGTGAACACATACCCGTCTCAACCAAATTACCTCACCCCCTACCCAAAGCAGTTCTCATAGCCCCTGATATAGAACCAACCAGATACTAATGGTAGTAAAGCTGGTATAAAATACTCACCATATTCGATGCGTTTATTGTGTTAAGTAATAGATGTTTTGTAACCGGGACTGGTTTCCCACTGAGACAATCGACAAGCTGGCTTCTCTGTCTATTGTTACCGATACCAACCACTTTATACATAACACTGATACTCTCTATGAAATCAATACATACAACAAAGATAACATCTTTAAAAGTGAAAAATAATTACTATGATAAACGGCTGGATGATAACAAAGGAAACCAGACCATGATTTAAAATAAGTTATTTCCATAACGTTCTTTTCAAAAAAGTTTTTTTGTTATGATTTAGCTATTATATATATTTTATTGAAATATCTTCCATTGTCATCATTGAGTCACAAACTAGTGCTTTCCGTTTTATTACTGCATTCAAACATTGACCGACTTGTGTTGGAATAAATTTAAAGTTTAAATCTAAATCGTTCATGCTTTACATTCTATGAGTATATTTCAATAAAATTCAGTAGAATAATTGTATTATTTAAAAAAAACTCTATTCTTTGTGGCCTCCATTATTTATTTTGTAAACGTTGTTCTTCAAATTATTACAGTCCGTCAGAGCAAAAACGATAATAACAAATCAATTGCTTTTTAACAATTGGGGCAGAGTGAATAATTCTCTGGCAGAATTGATAGTTTTGCGTGTTTTTATAATAACTTAACTACACTTATACAGGTAAAAGACAGGATTTAAGGTTTTCTATAGTTTACGTCTAAGAACACATGTGCATAACTCAAGCGAATGTGTAATGAAACGAAAATACACAATGTTAGAATAACTGCAAGTTGATAGGAATCAATAAAAATGGCAGCTTTTGTCGGTATCCACCGATTAAGACGTTTCGCCTGCATTTTTAAATATAAGTAAAAATATTTAGGTAAAACCAAAATTCATATCCTACAGTTAATATACAGGTGGAATATTGAAACACTAATCAGCGAATCTCCACATAGTTCCGCACATCGAGTTTTTGTTGTTGTTGTATACTCTTTCATTTATTACGGTCAATTCGTTTTCTAATTTCTAATTCTCACGCGATCCCATTTCGTTACATCGTATATATATACATGCATAGCCTAGGAAAATGTACTCGGTTAACTCCAGGGGTCGAACGAGTAAAATTATTCATAGGTTATGTAGTGTAATAATTCTAGGCAGATTATCAACCATTTTTTGTGCCCTGAACTGAAGTGGGTTGACAATGGAAATGATGATGAAGTTGTTAGAAGTATATGTCCACTCGTTCCCTATTTGTTTATCTGTGAGGATATTAGGAGGTAGCTCGTCACGATTTGATTTGTTTCACAATAGATTAATTGTCACCATAATGTAGTCATTAACTAAAAACTCCATTTGTATGTAGAGATGGGCTGATCTAGACTGTTCAAACATACATAAGGCATGTATCTGTTACGCACACCGTGCATTGAGTGACAGTAGTTGATACAAACTCGGTCAATGCAGATACAACGTACCAGATCGCTACCGGATTCTGCATCACAAAATATAGAAAGTGCATAATTTGATTTAGAAATTAAAAATGAAACTATTATTTTCTTAATACCATTGATATTTTAAGCTAACGACATTTTTTTCTGTCAGTATTTTAAAACTAGACATTTATTTTACTTTACTAAGAATGCAGTCCGCGTGTAGTTATGTTATATAACATTATTTTAGTTTAATAAAGAGCTACACTTAATCTTCACATACACATTCAATAATTCCTGTAAATCACTAATATATAAACGTAGGGAAATCTTACGGTATTGGCCGAGACAGCTCCTCTCGTACCTACCACTGATACACTCAGAACATTTATTGTTGTTTATTTATATTTCTAAAAATTTATCATTATGTCATTTATTATTAATATTTGGAATAAATGAAGAGAGAAAATTTAGCTTTTTTATTAATATTTATGTATTGATAAAATTCACTGTTTACGAAGAATGAATATAAATGTTCGGGCTGTTGTTTGAAATCAGTTTATAGATCCACATTTTGAATAAATGTGTAAAAACACAAACAGCAATATTGCTTGTTTAGGAAGCCCACGGGCTGTCAATATGCCGGTTGTTCTCATTTGTACATGCAGGCACGGGCTTCAAAATAACACTTTAAATGGCCATTTATAAACAGTCTAAATACAGGAGAAACGCATTTAAAATAATGGCCAACGGGAATAAATTTACAAGCAGTCTTTGTTTCTTTTATAAATAAGTAAACATATAGAATAGTGAATTACCCACCATTTCTTACCAGCATACCTGTGACTAACTCGTTTGCTTCGCGATCGAATTCAAACATACCTCTATAACAAATAAACTGCTGGTCACACAAATATCATGTACTTTGGTACAGATGCATCAATACATATTTCAAATTTGTCCCGTTCTGTGTCAAATTTTGTTATGTATTTTTGTTTTATTTCATTGCGATCAATGCTTTTATAATAAAACAAATGCTCCATTCCTCTAACTTAGTTTTATAGTGGGAAAATTCCGACATCGATTGGCGAATGTCTCGGATCATCTTGTCAGTGGTTCATTTTTTATTTAAAATAAAAAATTAGGAACAGTGTGAAATTTAGCGCTATGTGATTCGAAAATTCGCAGTTTACATATTGGTGGCGATGTTCTACTGGGCGTTATCCGTTAACTGTCACTCAAGCTGATATGTGGGCGTGGTCGCTCAATTCAATTAGCTGTGTTTTGAGTGACGTCTGAGCTCGACCAACCGTTTCGCTCGTAAGAAACTCGTTAGGGCGATAATTCCTCGGTCACAGCTCTCTGCCGGGAGGAGAACAAGCCTTCCCCCTGATTTAATTTAACACAGTCCGAGAATGAGCTGTGGTGGGCAAATCACTGGTGTGAGACTGGGCTGAGCTTAAAACAACTCTCTGACCATACTGTCCTCACATTGATTGTATCGGGCGGTAAAGACAACGGTCGGGCCCGCTTCTTTACTTACTAGAATATAGAATGTTAAACTGGACCGTAAGACAGTCGACAGTGTGCCCTCATTAGCGTGTCAACATCATCAAGTCCGTTTAGTATACCCTAATAACTCATCTTCACCTCGTGGGAAACTGGAAGTAGCAGACGACATATTTAAGAGCAGACGATAGCTTGGCTTCCCTGGACTCCGATACCTATCAACTGTACGGCATTACGAGAGTAAATAGTTGGAGTGTTAACAGTCTTGGCTAAGTCTTCTACAAACAGGCTTAATAGTCAACTTTCTCTGGACAAAAAGGATCAACAGATTTTGGAAACCTTGGATTTCTTTTAACCTGTATTCATCATTGCAATATTTTGGTACTGGTTTCTGTGTATCCAGTTACAGATCACCAAAGAACTCGATGCTTATGGCGGAAGAGTATGATTTGATATAACTTTAAAATACTAGAAAAGGAAAGCAATTGTGGATCGCGATTAGATCGGCAATTCTTGAGTATTAATTCGAGTGAACTTTGATTCCTTATCAATGGTCACAGTTGGCCGTGACGGTGCTACACTAGAAGGCCTGACTCTTCCCAGAAGCGACATGGTTCCACGATGTTGTGACAACGGTCGGCCGGTGGTGACAGACCCACATACGGGACAGACAATCTGCTCTTGTCAGTATGGGTCGGGCTTGTTAGCTTACCCCCGTGTCCCCACTCTGGGAGATGCTGTTTACGGTACATCAGCAGCCTATGCTGCAGCCGCCGCCGCCCAATCTTACGTACCTCTCGGAGCTGATGGATCCGCATTTTATTCACCTCTGGTAAGTACTTTAGCGTATTTTTCTCTATATGTAATTAATGTGCAATTAATTCCAATTATATGTTGTAAGTTTATTGCCTGAAATACAAGTTAAATAAGAATTAAAAGCAGAATTAATTTCCACTTTAATACGTAGTGTAAACAGTTATAATGATATAATTATAAACACAACTCTTTGCAAATATCTTAATACTGTTAAAACTGTTTGTTGAAACACTCACTCGACTGACGTATTGTTCATAACTATATACATGAGTAACGTTTTTGGTAAACTAACGAAATCGATCAAAAGGTGTCTGACGGAGAATAATATAAAATAGTTTTAGGGTCGTGCTGTATAATTGTATCACAATAAAATGTGTTGCTTGCGGTGCCAGTTACAACCACAGCCTTACCTGATACACTTAATTTCCCAGAGATATTATATAAACAGTTGTTCAAACTTGTTCAATGTTTGTAAATATTAATTGCTATGGACATATTACTTTTAAAAATTAAATTCATAACTACAAGTGCATGTATACTATGTTTAATTTAATGGCAGCTGAGTACAAATATTTGTAAGACGGCTTAATCTCATCATACGTAAAGATCACTTGTATTTTGAAAATAAAAAAAATAAAAATTAATTACCTTAAAAAACTTTGTTTGATAAACAAACAAACACACGTACATAAAATATATAAACACACAGTACACAATGACATAAGTCACGAAAAATACTAATATAAGCTTGAGGAGGAATTAAATACACGACGGATAAAACTACAAATAAATTCGCAAAAAATAACTTAATACATAAGAAATGTAAAATCTAAGAAACATAAAAACATATGTCTTCATTGATCAATATTTTTTATGCAAAGAGAAATACATTTGTATACAACCTAGATGTGTACAGTCATAAATCTAGTGCCATGTTTGAACACATGGTAGAGCACAGTTTATTTATCAGGACGCAATCCGAGACAGTCATGTCGAGAAAACGGTTAGACATTCAGTTAATAGCAGAAGTATGTAAACTTACACCCCGTTCTCTCCACTCCCCAAATCTTATCACAGCCGAGTAAAGATTAAGAAAACTCCACATCTGTTTAATCATATCCCAAGAAGTCTCGAGCATAAACGATACACGGATAACGATTGAAGATATTTATTTCATACTTATATCAAATAAATATTTAATTCAAAATTTATATGCCCGAACTTTTCCCATTATATATTTTATCAACATTTTATTCACGCTTTATATTAGGTAGACTGCAATTTAAAATATATCTGACTCAAATTACGCAAAAGTGTCATTATTTAAATTATGTTAAAAAACTATTCACAACAAAAATTATTAACATGTTTGTTAATGATAATAAAATTATCGATATCAATTTGTTTGTTAAATACCTGTGTGTTTTATTTACCTTTTAATCTAGCAGGATTGAATTCAAACCAATATTACATGCACAAGTTGAAACAAACTTAGACCATATTGTTTCAATTATATTTTATATTAATTATTTAATTATATAATTTTCATTATTTAATTATATAATTTTAATTATTTATCATGTATTTTAATTGACTCATGTAATTTATTTACGGAAGAAATTCTGTTACTTAAATTATTTATCCTTCAATAGGTCATATAAAATATATTCATGTTGACTTAAAGAGTTAAACGAACGGTTGGTTTTGGAAAGAAAGGGATCATTGGGCAGCACAAATGGTTGTCACGGGCGCTGGTATAGTCAACAGTTTTATAATTTGAGACGAAAAGCCGTGAAATGATTGCGTTTACTAATGCTCTAATGATGATGTGTTTATTTGTGGTCCCCAGACTTCCACGCAGTACGACAGCGCTAAAGAGGCCGTAGAAGGCTGGCGACACCTAGCTCATACGGGCGGCATGTATTTCCCCTATGATACATCCATGGCGGCATACTCCTATGGGGCAGGGTAAGGACTCGGGTTTTGACACATTTATCAAACTTTAATTGTGTTGACGAATTTATGGGTTTTTTTTAAATTGTCCATATATTTTTCACACCTCGCAAACTGATTAATACTTACATATACAACAGGTGGACAAAACTCCAACAATTAATCTACTGCTCATATAACAGAAATGTAACCAAGTTTAAATTAAACAAATATATTCGTTGGAAAACAGCTGCCGATTTTCGATAAACTGAAAGATTTGCATCTTCCATCAATTGCATGGAGCTGGGGATAAAATCCTATAAAAATAAATCTTTTCCCGTACCTGTGTGTATAAACGTTGTTTAAAATGTCTCATTCTCCGTTGATATCATTATCAACACACTGTAGTTTTATCATCTTCATTATACCCCAAATTAAGAAGCCTAATTATAACCGAGACCTCGCCCTCAACAACTCGAAGATGATTCATACCCCAAAACTATATACCCACGCGTCAGCGCTTTATTTTAATACTTCGATCGTTATATTTTGTAACAATAATTAAATTTTCATTTGTAAAAATGGTGTATTGGTTCACAAAAAATAATATTTCATTACTGTGTTGATTTGATTTCATAGGTTTGGACCGATGGATTTAAATGCAGCACGAAGAAAAAATGCCACAAAAGAGGCAACAAATACATTAAAAGCTTGGTTATACGAACACCGAAAAAATCCCTACCCAACAAAAGGGGAGAAAATAATGCTGGCCATTATAACAAAAATGACTTTGACTCAAGTGTCCACGTGGTTCGCCAACGCCAGGCGACGTCTCAAGAAAGAGAACAAGATGACTTGGTCGCCTAGAAACCGTTCTGATGATGACGGCGACGATTTTGATGATCTCGGTGACGATGACAAAGACGGGGATGAAAGAGAGAAGATGGACGGAGGTTCCCCAGGCCGATCGACACCACAATCCCCCAGCAACACAGGGAGAACCCAAACCGACACATTAGGTAAGTTACAAATCTGACTGTAGAGAAGAACCTATCAATGTGAATTAAATATTTCAGATGTAAAAATAAGACCGGAAGGCAAACACACCAATATTGTATAACCATTTCACCATATAGTAAACCAAATTCAATAAATGAGCATTGGTTGATTTCCTTAGTCGTATAAACGTACAAAGTTTATTCGATATTAATATACATGGCTATCTCCTCGGCTTTGTCACTAAATACAGGACTAAGATGTATGCATACATTTACATTATTGATTAGTACGAAAAGAAAAATATTATATATATCAGAGTAGTTGTGTTGATTGAACATGTAATTCATTAGGCCCTATATACGGACTCAGGTCTAATGATTTTCTTACACTGGTACAGTTCTACCACTTATCTCTGGCTGTTCGACGTGTTTTCTGATATATAGGCTAATTTCATCTCGTCAAACACTGGTCTAGATGCATAATCTATTTACGTGTTGACAGGCTACTTAATATGGCATCAGTTTGCCCGACACTATAATCGACACACATTATCCGACTCGCCGCTACAGACATGAGATCATGAAATCAAGACATGCTAATTCACTCATATGTAGACTAACTAGAATGGAATTTATCAATTATAAATGCACATGATTCAGATAAGATTGTTTTGGTTCATGTGATTCGACTGGAATATATAATTTTATGAATTTATGTTAGATTATGTCATACAATTTACATACTAGGAACACAAGTTATGTGCCGTTCATGTTAATCTGTTCATCATATGCAGTCTGCTGGCCCATCTGAAAGACATGATCAATTGGGGTCGGCGATCATTGACATTGTAATATGACTGGATTTGTGTTGAACTCCCACAATTAAAACAAATCAATACGTAACATTTTTCAACAGTTTCATCCACTTGTCTTACTCTTAGTTGGTCAACCAATAAATAATTTAGACAAAATGACATCGATACGAGAATCCCATTTGTTAGGTACTTTGTTTGCAGTTTTGTTGTAGTTTGTTAGCAATTACGTGCCCAGTAGCCTGCATGATCGACTCAATAACGACCCACGGTGTCCCCATTGATTGCTGGCTATTCGATACATGCAATATTCCTAAATAACTCCTCCGCAATAAACGTGCCCCAGTTACATTCCGAAATGACGCGTATTTGCACAACCCCCATAGTTCGGTATCATGTTATTTAAAGGTTATGTAAGGTTGTTGTTTTCGCTAGTTATTCAAAGCCTTGACGAATATTTGCAACTGTATTTGGATTTTGTAAGTAACCCAGAGACGAAACTTCCGTTTTTGATTCACTTTTATGACATTGTGTTTTACGAAAGAGTAAAATCGCAAGCCCTTTTCAGAGCCCATCCATATCATGTGGTAAACTTCAGACATATTGTGTGCCTAATATTCGAACAGGACTATATAATTACAAACGGATATTAATCATACTAGCAGCAGAAAAGCTGTATTTTATTCAGATGTAGAAAATAACTCAACTAGATATATAGGAAAGAAATATTCTTAGCCAACGTTTTTGGTGGCTGTGTAAAGTGTAAGTTGAAAGAAACCACCCGTCATTCTTCACATCCCGCTGAGGTATCGGCTTATCTTGGCCAAGATTTCGCCATTTTTCAACACCTAGATTTTATAAATAAAACAGCATATTTTCCGGCGCACATGTAGGTATTAAAGGCCTTGGTTACATGGTAGACAATTTGGTATAATCTGGAATGCAACTGTCTTAGTTTGCAAGATGATTTTACCCTAAAGAACAAATATTTTATTGCACAGGTATGTGGAATATAACACACGTTTGCACTTTTATTAAATTTTTGAAAGTTGCTCCTGTATTATCCATTTGCCCTGTGTCTTTGTGTGTGACGCATGTCATTCCCTGTATCCATTTTAAAATGTTAATACTCTATTCCTCGGTATGCTGCTTAACAATGACAAAGAATTGTTTCTTATAGATAATACTGTGCTTAGCAATCTGTTGATATTTTATGTCGTAATCAGCAATTCTTACCATTTCATAGAATAAAGGGATGAGTCACTGCTTCGACTTTACACACACTCTGTCAGTTTAACATTTTAACCAAATTAATTACGATTTTAAATGAGAGAAGAATTCTTATAGTCTTGATTTTAAAGGTTTATTGGGGTATACGTAAGGCTTAACCTAATGGGTGCCGGACTACTCCGTCTGTTTTATGAGATAGGCCAGCGGTCAACCCGATATGTATCCCTTCTATCTCTTTTGTTACCACAGCTGCTCTTTTCAGCCTGTTATCACTAACAATATAGGGTAACAATAGTAATGGGAGGGAGCAGGGCTCATCTCGGGGCGGTGTTCTTTGTCCCGTGGGGGTTTACTCGGTCAGAATCAAGCGACTCAAATTAATCAGTTATAAAGCTTTGGAGAAGTTGTGGCAGCGGACAAGACGCCTACCCCTCCACCAGTTGCCCGGCTCGACGGTCTATCCCGGCTAAGCCAACAAATCTAGTAAATTACCCCTGGGCATACTTTAATGTAACTACTCCGATTGACAATTCATTTAAAATCTCTGCAGACTACTATCATCTATTACCAGTCATTCCACCAGATTTTTATATCCACCGTCTATGCATGCAAAGTCCGATTTCTATCTGATGAAGCCTGCTTTTGCCGTTTCTACCATGTCCCGATTCTTTATAATTAATAGTTCGTACTTGAGTTTGTTTAAGTGGTTAACCATAAGTTTTGACGATGTTATCCGAAATTAACAAACACGGAAAATTATTACCATACCACAATATTTGTTCAACTGGTTCAGTTCTGGACTTGAAAAGAACGAAATTTTTAAATCTCGAATCTGAACTGATAAATATGCAAATTGTTTGAGATTCCAAATTTATCAACCAAAGTCACAAGGATCCTTCCGAGTGGCACTTTTTTTATTTTGTGGAAATCTGTTCTCACTCTCGGTTTGCGACAGTGGATTGTCCGTCTCTTGTTAAATAATAACCCTGTTAAAATGGAGGAAATCCATCGAGACTCCCGATAACATAGTTAAGATATCCATTAAACCAATCGTTTGGATGAAACTGTTTTATTAATCTTAACTTTGTATCACTTGACTGATTCTCTAATGCTCGTAGAAAGACGGCAAAACCATCTTAAAATCGTGCATCAAGTATTTCTTCGAGCACCCCACCTCCTCATCTGTCTTACTGCTTCTGTTTGATAATTTACCGTTTGTGAGCGAGCGGTGAAAAAAATAGCAGAAATAACGCCGTGCGCGAGATCTGGTTACGCGAGACTTCCGGTTTCCGCACTCAAGCAATTAACGATTGAAATTTGATAGTGATTGTGTCGGTGAGAATGATGTCAGCGGTTGACCGGGTCTGCACGCACAGTCAATTCTCTTCTTTCAAACAGTTAACTACTTTCGTTGCCTGTTAATGTTCTCTTCACTTCTTAGACGCCTGCGAATTTGTTTCAGTTGCGATTCGGATTGTTTTTTCTGTAACAGTGACAAATTTATTTGATAGATTTGTGTTTAACGCCATGGTCAAGGTTATTTACCTTATGTGACGGTGGTGTACTCCAACTTAATTGCCGCACTAAAACAAATGTCAAATTTTGCTTTGGTAAAAAACATAATGTTCCGTTAACGCTGACTGTAGATATCATGACCATTCTTGGAATGAACTACCCCTAGTTAAAAACCTTGATCAAAAGTAGTAAAATACTTCAAATGTTACGCAAATGTAACGGTAGCCTGCTCTTTAAAGGATTATTTCTTTTCCTGTAAATTCCACATCGTTATGACTTGTGATTTTGTTAGTCTGCTTCATCCAATTTAAAAAAAAAAATACGAAGCTTATTGAGTTACAGTATATTATAACTGTGGATATTTTGAAAGAAAAATCATATAACCATTTTACATTTACAATTTGTACTCTATAAAACTCACGTCTGTTTTATACCTTCATTTTCATCATGAAATACACAATCGCGACAAATCACTGTTGTTTAAAAACTAAGACTGTTAAACCACATCAGATTTGGTGGTAACGTATTGCAGAACATTGGTACTCAAGACTCGACGTAGATAATAAATAGTATAATAGAGAAGCGGATCCGGTGGGTGTGTTATGGGTGTGAGACAGGGTGGATAAATGATCCCACGCTTATTAGCCAAGTGGTCAGCCTGATAAGAGAGGAGTCTGGTAGTTTTATCCCCTACTGTTCACCAGTCACTCTCTTCGACCAGATACTCTCGGTCCAATCCATCATCCAATTCTAACCGCATGAAGGGTGTCTGTGGACCATCGCTTATCATAAACATCATTTGAGACGTTGTGGTGTATTGTAAAAACATACGACAAGCAATCCCATCCCAAAGTCTTGATAAATACACCAATTTAAAATGACAGAAGCCTTGAAAACATGGCACGAATTCCTTTGAATTTGCATGTGTCGAATAGGCTTCACTTGACCTAAGTATACCGAAAGGTCTGTAATTTTTTTTTTTGTAGTTTTCGCGTTCAAAGTAGGGTGATGTGCATGTGGTTGATTTAAAATTTCTTCTGAGGTAGACCATTTCCATTTGCGGATTGGCTTCCTGGAGTCACAAACCGACAACAGCACAAATGCCCTGTGTGTATTTAATGAAGAAGTTTGGGTTCAACCACTATGACTGCCGTGTAACCGCTAATTCTACTTGCGTGTGACGGGCTATTGGGTTATTTGGGGAAGGGAGGGGTGTGTGGGGGGTGCAGGAGTTGGGTGGAACACTCATCAATTACGTTGATAGGCCGTTGCCCTGAGGACTTGTTACGATTAGCCTTTGGATGCTCCCCGACTGGAGAGAGTTTGGCTTGATGCTGTCTGTCACTGACATGCACGCACAGGTCGGACTGGATAGGTAGTTATCGAGAGCCTGTATCCTTGCTCAACCTGCCATTAAATACGAGACAAGCTCATTCTCAACAATCTACACCCTATCATTTCTAAACCAGACCCCGTAGCTCTAATTGATGTTAATTTAAGACATACCGGAAGTGGAAGGAGCCCCTGTGGAAGCTGCTGGATGATGTGGGTGTTTTGTAGACCCGGTATTAGGTGATTAGTGATCCGATAATAACACCTTTCAGATAAACACTATGAACATCACACTTTCTGGCAACTCCGAGTAGCAATCTAATAAACCACCGCCAATTCTGAATTCGACTAACGTTAGTTATCGGAAAAGCTACAATTGGAGTGGAGGGCACAAACAGCTAAACATTGACATCTGCTGACTCAAATGACCAACACGGACGATATTTAATTGAGAGAATTTTAAGAACACCTTCGTAAACTAGACATTGGCAATTGATATGTTACCAATTGAGTATGTTCAGCAGGGAATTAATACAATGCTTTCCCCATCTTCCAAAACTGTTAGCCCTTCAAGTTGTATTCCATTGACAATGTGCCATGCTTTGTCAATCTTTTAGTTACTCTGGCAGCTATTATTATACATGCAGTAAACATAAAACACAAAAGTAAAAAAATAAAAAAAATAGATATAAGAATAAGCAACCTAGTTATGGAGCGAGTTAGGTTTTGGCTGCTGCAGACTGCATGCACACTAAAACAATTATAACTTCCAAATTGTTGTGTTCGTTACAAAATAAATGTTTTGTTGCAAACTTTTGTTTATATCATAATTTCTCAAAATATGATAATATTTTATGTTCCAGGTTCCATAGATATTGGAGAATCGAGTGACGATCACGTGACAGTAGACGATCTCCCGGCTTCGCCTCTGCCCGGTAAACCTGCAACGAAAGAAAGACATTTCAGCACGGAAAGTCAAACAGTGAACGAGGAAAATCAACTTGATAACGAGAGTTCTTTGTCGTCTGCCTCGCCTAGTTTCTCGCCATCTCATAGGGACATGTGTTCTCCTAGAAATTCTCTGGACAAAGTGTCTTCCAATAGCAACAAATCAGAATCTGTGACTAACAACAGTGAAAGCTCAACAAGACCCAAAATATGGTCAGTCTCCCAATTTCTTCCAACAAATACTTCAGACAATCATAGGTCACGTGAATCAGCTGTGACGTCAGCTCTCAGTTTATCTACGTCACATCCCTACCACATGACGTCGTCACCTGCTCACAAAGGTCTCAAATCACCGGGTCAAAATCACTCATACTTGTCATCGATCAGCAGTCACACGAATTATAGCAGCCCGCTGTCATACGTCACCCATCCATTACCCATAACTCTTGGAAACAATGGCTTACCTTTCCCATACTCATTACCGTCAGTTAAATCTACATTATCCAGTCCCTCTACCACGGTGTCAAGACACGAGGCTATGCTGGTGTCTGCAGGTTCCTCTCTTCGGCACTCCGTGGACATTCAGCGAGAGTTAACGAGACAAGCTGGGGCTCTTGATATGAGAAACACCTCGCCAATTTCATGAAAAGAGGAGCTCTAGTTGTATGTGTGTATATATATATATTATGGAGAGAGAGTATAGAAATTGTACAGTTTTTGTTCGTTCGTTGTCAATATTCGGTTAACCTACTGACTCAGTGCTGTCCATTTTAAATGAACTCCAATGATAAAGAATAGTGATTCTATAGAAAAAGTTTAGTACGGCAATGGCCAGAGAACTTTTAATCGCCTATTGCTCTTTGAACAACGATAAGACCACAAGAGAGTAATTATAGAGTATCTTAGTACTCAACGTTTTGATCACGTTCTCTAATAAATCATGTCACCTTATATCTTGTTTTGTTGTGTTGTTTTGATTTATTGTTCTATTTATAAACACTAATAAGTTTTGAAAAGAAACGGTCAGTTTATAGTCTATTCCACATAATTATTGTTTCTGTGTTGCATAAATGAATGAATAAATTAATGACTGAATGAATGAATGTTCTGAGTATGTGGATAGCTTCTATTGTTTTTGGTCGTCTTGATTTCACGGCTGATTTTTTGTAGCGGTACCTCTTATTATGCTGACCGCAATCGTTTTACAAATCTGGTCAGTTTATTCAGATGGTCATGAAGGTGCGTTTGTGTAATTGATTCTATTTATTTATGGACATAATTATATTTAAATTGTGATTTTCTTAAGCCATAAAGAAAACGATTTATACGTAAATGTAAAAGCTGATTGCGCTGAGTCGATGTGCTGGCGTATTCAACAGTTCGAATAAAAAGCGTTTGTCTTTTAAATCTCAACATCTTTAAATGAAATGTACTCTTTTTGGTTTAGCAGTCCTCATGTTGTGTTTTTAATAATGTGGACAAACATTGATAAGAAGGTAGAAGAAGCCATACGCTGATGGGTCACCTCCTCACATTAATAAAGGAGCACGCAATATAAACTAGATTCCAAATATTTTCTCATTATTGGCCCAATATCACTCACAGAACACAAATTTGATCGAATAGAAGCGAAAGTTGATAAATAATACCAATATGTTTAACAACACACGTTTTATATAGTGTATAGATAGATATAACACCAGTACTGTATTGTCAAGATTATATTAAACGAAATATATGCGTTGACACAGGCCTAGAGATACCCCCTACAAATCGACATAGCTGCTTAAATGGCAATTTAATAGTTCAAGTAAAAAGTTGAAATTCTTCGGCGTGACCTAAGTGTATAAATTGGTTATGGTTTGTTAATATATTCACGCAGTTGGTCTGTGGAAAGAATAGTTTTATTCGTGTCACTGAGACACGGAATAAATAGACGGTTAAGATCAGAGAATGTCGTGTAAGTAATCAGAGATACATAGAGTGATCAGGAACTCTCTCGCTTCTAAACATCATTTAATAGCTTTCATTTGGGAGTCTAATTTGTTAACAAGACTGTCCTGTGAATCGCTTCAATTCATTTACATCTGATATATAGAGCTATTGTTTAAAGATCGTCACGGCACTTCGGCTCGTACACGTGTCATACAGTATTCAGGTAGGTCTCTTGGCAAGGAATGGAGCGAAAATAATAGCCTTATAGAAACGAATTTGTCAAAATATTAATCCCCACCTGCTTTCGTTGAACTCGGATTTATATATTTACCTCATACCAAATGGTGGTAAATGTTAAATACATAAAAATATATGAACTAAACCCTAAAGATTTCCTTCAATTAGTTTTGATAGGTAAATCTGTCTAATGAAAAAATGCCACTTTGAATTATCTTAACTTTTCCTGTCCAAGGTGAACCAACATTTCTTTTAATTTTATTTAAATGTACGGTTTGTTTATAAATAAAATGAAATGCGTCACGAAAATGATAAATTTAAAGCTTCATTAAGTTTTCTTTCATCTAAAATTGTCAGTCTTATTATTCAATCTAATGTTTTTACATTGATACCGGCCATGTGTTGACAGGAAAACCAATTCGGATTGATCATACTATTGATTTATCGGAAAACATCATTTGAATATTTTAAATTATAAACATACATGTATATACATCCCCAGTGGAGGCAAACAGCAATTGTCTGTCTGTACAATAAAATTCATATATATCTTCCACAAGCCTGTGTTATCCACTGAAGAGTTTAATATAATAAACAAGAAGTGTCATTCCGAAAATACTGACTTCATTTTGACTCAAAATGAAGTTATCGTTTTTCGGAATTACACTACATATTTAGAAACAAACCGAGCTCAATAAGGTACAAACGGTACATACAGGTAATACGAGACCGGTACCATTCATGATATATTCCCAATAAGGAGGATAATGTTATGGACATTCCACACCTCAAAGAGATAAAAGAAAAATCGTTTTCTTCTCGGTTTGCTATGTACACAGACAGATACACCAGAACTAACCATGTTCTGAAGAGATAATATGATATCAAGAGATTCTGTGATCCTGTTCCCAGTAGCCAATCATTGTCACAAGGACCTATCAGACTACAACCGTCGACAACCATAACTGTATATTTAGCTGCGTGTTACTAGTTTGTTATATTGGTAATTCACATGGTAATGAGATGACTAAAGGTGGTATCTGAGAAAGTATCCTGTAAATCTACCTGTCGGACAGAAGAAACTGCCCAGGTTTAGATGCGAAAACCCCCATTACATTGCTCCGTTAGATGGATTGGTGTTCTGTGTAATTAACGCCAATGTGGTATTTGGCCTACTGCTTTGTTCCAAACACGATTATCTTATTGGTTTTGCCAAGGTTGCCTTCTGTTTACAAGGAAACATGTCAGCACTTGTTTAGTTTTATATTGACAACTATTGTTCACTGCAATAAGTCCCTCGGAGTCATTTCTCCTATCTGCATACCAGTAAAGCGCTGCACGTTATCAAGCCTATTTACTATAATTAAATATAAGCCTGCTTGTACGGTTTACAAGAGAACATGGAATATGCTCAGACGTTTTGCCCGGGGAGCATGGAGTATGTTTAGATATCTTGTCAGAAGAACATGGAATACGTTCAGATATCTTGTAGGGGAACAGGGAGTATGTTTAGATATCTGTGTCCTATTTTTACGTACTGCTCACAGGTTTGAGTTCCATTTGTCGATCTTGGCTATGTGAGGGCCCCAGTCACCTTCACACAATCATGGGGTTAGTAAAAGACCAAATGCGATACAATGAAGTTGATACATTTAGGTCAGTTGTATTTAGATGTTTTGTTTGATTGGGCTTTAGCGCCAAACTTAAGGTCATTTTACCCATATGACGATATACCAGATCATTGTGTTGAGTAAACCGTAACACTGAACATTCACAAGAGGCTATGAAATGGCACCACTAACACATCGGCTCACAGGCAAGTTTGCTGAACGTTTTGGGGTCCTACCTAATGTCGATGTTTGATTGCTGAACGTTTCGGGATCCTACCACATGTTGATGATTGGCTGCTGAACGTTTTGGGGTCCTGCCACATGTCGATGATTGGCTGTTGAACGTTTCGGGATCCTGCCACATGTCGATGATTGATTGCTGAACGGTTCCGGATACTACCGCATGTTGATAATTGGTTGCTGAACGTTTTGGGGTCCTGCAGAATGTCGATGAATGGCTGTTATATGTTTCGGGATCCTGCCACATGTCGATGATTCATTGCTGAACGTTTCAGGGCCCTACCGCGTTCTGATGATGATGCCTTTTTAAACAAAAACTTTGTTACAAATTGTTATGTATTTGTAATGTTACTTCCTGGTTCTCGCCATGAAAAGTAAGACGACCAACACTCTCCCCAGCAGCATCATTGTCACTGGGGTATTAAATCTAAATGTTACTTCATGGTTATAACCATGAACACTCTCCCCAGCATGATCATGCATGATTGTGTCTCTTTGGAGTTACTTTAAAAATTATAAGGAAAAAAGTTGCAAGCAACATATTACTCTTTATATATTTTATCAAAATGTTGATTTATTTTAGTTTAAATGTGCGAGCTATTTTAGATGGGTATAAATCTCGACGTGCTCTCGAGCGAAGGCAATACTTACTTTATAGTTTATAAACTGGGTGTGTTATACTTGGCTTTGTGAACAACCTTCAAGGGGATGTATTATAGGGTGGTGCAAATCAAAAGTGTTTAGTTGTGATTCTCAACACTGTACTCAGAATTTTTTTAGCTGACATATTTGATCTGCTAATCAAACCGATTATATCAACAGCAAAGATGACAATCGATGGAAGACTTGTGAACGTCCACAGCTAGTAATATCTGAATCACTTTGATGTGTTATCTTATTAACTCAGGTGTCAATATATCAAAGGTTTCCGATCAAAGCACACCTGTTGACGTGTGAAAGTAGAAAAAATGGTGGCTATTCAGTTAAAACGGGTTCCTCCATTCTCCACTTGAACATAAATCAACCTTGGACAATGTGACTTTTGCTGACAACTTACAGAAGGTCATTCTTCAACATGACCTCGGTGTGTACCTCGTAATGGTTTCGCCCACTTTCTATTCGTCTTAAAACAGACCACCAAGTAAGCGAGTTAAAAGAACATTGAACGCTTTATCTATCTCCATTTCAGTTGGACATGACCTCTGACTGGAAGTCGTACTGAATGACCTATTTGAATGGAAATTAAACAATTTTATATTGTCAGTCAAAGTTATGGTAGAATCACTGAACTGAAAACAAGAAGGTTTAATAATGAAGGCTTAGGGTCTTAAGGTATTTAAGATAAAACAAAAAAAAACTGGATGTGAAATAAGCCTGTGTTCTTATTTAAAATGTTACGCCCCCCACTACTCCCTGTCATAATACAGATGGTTTCCCGCAGGAATAGTCATAATGGGGTTATAATGGGAATGGGGATAACGGGACTGTAGTGGGATTGGATATATCGGGGTTGTGGTGGGAGTGGTGATATTAGGGTTGTAGTGGAATGTTGATATCGGGGTTGTGGTGGGAGTGGATATATCGGGGTCGTAGTGGGAGTGGTGATATTGGGGTTGTAGTGCGAGTGGTGATATCGGGGTTGTAGTGGGAGTTTTGATATCGGGATGTAGTGCGAGTGGTGATATCAGGGTTATATAGGAGTGGTAGTAGTGATATCGTGTGTAGTGATATCGGGAGTGTAGTTGTAGAGGTGATCTCGAAGTTGTAGGGGGGTATATCGGGGTTGTAGTTGGAGTGGTGATATCGGAATTGTACGGGGGGGGGGGTTATAGCGGGCAGTGCGAGTGATGATGTCAGGT
>JARFOD010071221.1:0-22254 GCA_031763545.1 Mopalia muscosa
ATGGCGTATCTATGCTCGCTCCCGGGCTGCGCATAGGAGAGGCGCTCTGTGGTGAAGGCATCGATAAACTAGCTTCAAAATCTTCTTCGTCGTCGCTATCTGGAGGTGTCGATACGGGAGAAACAGAAATATCCGAATCTCTGTCATTATCAATATTAATTTCTGATAAATCCGCCGGTGTAAAGCCAAGAAAATCGCTAGAATCACTGTCCTCAGAGTCAGACATATTGTCAAATTCAACCTACGAAAACCTCCCGAGAAAAGTGCAGTTTACATAGTATGCCAATCAAAACATCGTTTTTCGCTAATCTTCCATATTTGGCATGAAGTAGGCGGAATATTTTTAGCAGCTAGTACCTTAACAAGCTATTTTATTGGTTGGAGATTGAATGATGGAATGTAAATGCTAAGATTCCGCCAATAGAAATGCATGTTCCTTTTGTCGTCATACGGCGACATCAGGGCTGAGATGTCAAATCCGCATGACGCCATACGACGACAACAGGGCTGAGCCGTACAACTATTTTGACGTCATATGGCGACTACGGTACAGAATGAGTTAAGCAGTTTGGCTTCTATCCTGTTCACGTCTTCATGAGGGAAAGTTGGACTGACCGACCGACAGACAGTGAGTTATAGAGCGGCTCAGTCGCAGCTAAAAACAACGAAACGAAACTCATTTTATTACAATTTTATGTCCCAAGATAATCATAATCAAAATCCCTAAAAGAATTAAGACATAGAAAATATCAGCTTCACTTCATAATAAATCACCCACCCAAACTCAGATCTTTCTTAATTCTGTCCAGATGATAATTAACCCAATCTAAAATCTCTTCGGAATCACCACTGGCAGCACTGCTTATATCTGAAAGAAACAAAAATACTTACCTTTAAATTGTACATATTGGATCATTACACAGCGCAGTTTAATTGTTCCCCTCTAAAATTCTAGCTACTTTAAATGTTATGGGATGTCTGAACTTACCAGATATAGAAGATACAGGCTCGATAGTGCAGGACTCCGCATCATTTTCTTCCTGGGGCACTTCTGAAGAAAATACAGCATTTTTGGTTTACAGGTTTTAAAAATATATCCTAGCAATTCAGAACATTTTTAAGGAAAAATTATATTAAATAATTTTTTTAATTTTTGGTTAATTTCTCACCAAACGCAGGATATTCCAGGGGTGCCCTTGACTTTGTGAGTTTGTGTTAGTGGGGGTTTAACTGTTGGAAAACATCAATGGCATCATTCTACGTCGAGACATTGATTCTAAGGTACACCAGAGCCATCTTTTTTTGCACTGCTCATATCTGCTAGTCTGTGGCATATGATTGCCCAAAATATTAGTGGAAATTAATGCACAATGGCGCGGTATAGCGTATGAGAGTTGTCTCAGAAACTCCCGCAAGAATACGATTGCAATGGCATATGACTGAATTACCCTTGACATGTTTTAATTCCACTATTTGTGTGTATGTTCGCAAATTAATACGAGATTGGCCAAATCTGTTCAATCATATAAACACAAGGAAGCATTACATAAGCTCTACATACTTGTCTTTGAGTCCAGGTAAGCTACAACTGTTCCATTATATTCCTCTCCATTGTACGTCTGTTAATGTAACAGAGATGATATACTTTATTAGCATGTTTGAGCTGTCTTTACAAGTTGACATACTAGTAACTTCTACCTGAGGGATCCTACTTTTCATGTATTTTTGTTCATTGATCTTTCTCAAGCACAAAGTATACAAACCAACAGAAACAAACCTAATATGAATTAATCTTTGAAATTGTATACATCTTTTTGTAGACAATAAAAACTAACCATAAAATAATGTGAAACTTAAATCCACATTATTTTGCTTTATGATACACATGTACTTAAATTGATAAACCGTGTCAAAGACCTGATTGAATTCAATTGCTCATTCTTAGAAGACTATGTTTCTCTATGACTCACTGTTATTTATAAGTGTTAAATGTTGGATAACATATACATGATACAAAACTACAAGCTATGATGTACCTTATCAAAACTATTTTCTTCTTTCTTTTCTTCTTCTGTTTGAGGATCTGGAAGCTGATAATAACAAAATAGACCCAGAATACCGAATAAAAATATTTGGCATTTTATTCGTATCTGATACATCAGTATTATCCAGAAAAGGAAAAAAAGAGTTTGAAAAAAACAAAACAAAAACAAACAACAACAACAAAACAATGAGAACAAGTACATAGAAAAAGCAATTACCTTCTCTGATTGTTCCTGATATTTCTTTACCAAATTCTTGACACTTCCCATACCCCCATACCATCTTTTGTCTGGTGTTTTTGGAGATTTGGTTTGAATAGTCTTATCAGGTTTTCTAATTGGAAAATTAAAAAAAAAACAACAAAAACAGATTAGCTAATATGTTTTAAGGATAATGAAAAATGTCATTAAATATAACATGTATAAATGGTTACTTTTATATATTTTGAGGCTCAAAACAGAACAGAAGTGAGCCCAGTTTACTACCCCACAAACATACTATGATAATAAACCCCCAATATATAATTTTAATAACTGTTTCATAAGGGTTAGTCACCTATCAACACCAGTAGTAAGAACAAAACTATTACCACTGATATGCATTGATAAAAAATTAAAACAAAAATAAAAAATATTCAGAAATAAAATGTGAACTGCACCTTTGGTTTTCTTTGGGCTCTTCTTGCATGTTGTCTGTCTTGCGGTGGCATAGCACAGATTTGTTTCCTTTATCTGATGACTCCGTCAAGATGTGATTTCGTCTTCTCATAGCTTCAAGGACTTCAGGTGTTAATGGAACTGTTTTTACCTTTACAGGTGATCCCATCATATAGTTAAACTTCTTAGGAGAGGAGTCTCCCCTGAAAGAACTAGCAGAAATTTACGATGATTTTCAGTACACAAGAAAATTGCTGCACTTATTATCGCTTAAGTGTCTCAAAATCCCACAACTGAACAAAGTTACAGTGTCTAACTATTCACATCTGTACAGAAAGCCAAATATAAAAAAAACAAAAACAAAAAAACAAAAAAAAAACAAAAACAAAAACATTAACATAACATATTGTGGATTTCTAAAAGACTGTTAAAACATGCTTATGTATGTATCACTTGGGTTATCTGTATTTGCATTTGTTTTTCTTCCAGGTGAAATTAAGTAGTTTTTAAAAATAAGTGTTATTGGTATTGCAGCTTATGTTATCTTCTAATTAATTATATGTACAAAATTAATAGAGACAATACCTTGTGGTAGCTATAGGCTGTGAACGAAATGGGATTGGAAATGGTTCTTTATCCTTTCGCTCTCTGACTTTGGCCAGTTCTGTTTTAATATCTCTAACAATTTCCACAGAGTTTGAAAATTGCTTTGTTGATGTGACAGCCTTGTACAGGGCACTTGGACTGGCAGGTTTCTTGTTGACTTCCGCTGGGAGTGACACAGAGTGTGTGTTTGAAGATTGTTGTTTCAAGGTGTTTTCTACTGCGCTTTCTTGATCTTTCAAATCACCGCTTCCAGGCTCACTTGGAACGTTACTCGACCTGCAAAGATCAGAGCACAAATGCAACCAAAACTAACCAAAACTAACCAAAAATAAAAAACAAAAAAAAATTGGAACTAAACACTGACTTGAAGTATTTACAATAAAAGACTTTGCAATATATTGATTCTGCCAACAATATGAGAAAAATAATAGTCTATAATCTTAAAGTAAGCTCTAAGAACCAATTTTGATATTTCTACAGCAACTGCACGAAAAAGCATGTCGTAAGTCCATGTTGGTTTTCCACAGTCTATGTAAGGTAAACAAAGTTGGACCTATTATGTTATTCATAACTGGTTGGTATTCCAAAGCTCTTTGGATTCACATACCTTGTCTCCATGTGGTTATTTTTGAAGGTTTCTTTCTTACATCTGGGTAATGTAGATGCTGATCCCACAGATAGTTTGGGAGAAGCTCTTGATGAGGATCTACTTGGAATACACACAGAATAGTGAAAGGTATCTTCATCATCTCTATACATCTGAACACTGGCTCTACAGAAAAAGAGAAACAAAAGTTACTTGTAAAATTATCTGAAAACTCATCCAAGAAACAAAAAAGTATATTAACTGTAAACATCAAGAATATTGTCAAAACAGAATTTTGACTAAGGCAGTTTAAACAAATGTTTAAAAGAACAAATAAAAAAAAATAAAAAATAAAAAAAAAAAAAAAGAGAAGCAAAAAAAGAAAATATGATTAAGACACAATGATTTCTTATGTAACTGTTTTACATGCCTTCTATTTACTGCAGGAAAAGACACCCTTCTCATTTTTCCGGTTGAAGATATGATTTCTCGTCTGTTATCAATTTTGACTTGTTTTGGTTTTGTGTGTTGCTTTCTCTGGATTTGTCCACAACTGCTGGAAGGCACTAAACTTAAGGCATTGCTGGAAATATCAGAGGTTTTTGAACTTAAAAATATTTACATTCATAAAAATATTAAAAAATATAAAAAAGATCCCAAACATGTGGATTATGAACAACAAAGTTATTAATGGTACTTTTTATCTGGTCAATTCTCATTTATTATTAAACAAGATACAGAGGTTAAGTAACTTATCATTCCCAGTTGGATTACAAGACATGAAACACAAACGGCAGGGCTCGAAATAGAAAACTATGAATGAACTGCAATTTTTTCCTCCCCTTACAAACAGTAGCACACAAACTAGTCAATGGCAAGCTACTTTCATATTTAGACTGCTAAATATTGAAATCATAAATCAAAGATCAATTAAAGTTTTTTTTTAGATAACATGTTTACTGTCAATTCATAAACACAACTAAAGATTTTTGTTTCTGTTTATAAATCAGGATATTCTTACAAACATGCATTTTGATTTACAATCTTTTTATAATAAGGGCTTGAAAAGGATGGCCTGCTATTTTATTTTTACATTTTTGATTTAGCAGTCTATTTTTAACTTGGACTGCTTTGACTTAATTTTGGCCTGCTTTTGGCAATTTGCAGGCTGCCATTTCGAGCCCTGAACGGTTCAAGTATCAAACAACTAGCTCCAGGGTTGACAACTTGTAAAACCATTTTCCATTTTGAGACAAGCTTTTTGCCAAACTTACTCTGTTTCATCACACTGTTGAAAATCAGATGGAGAATTATTTGAATGGTTAAGAGATGAATGAGGGCTGGCATCTGGGGTAACAGTTTGAGTGGGTTCACAAGTTTGGCTACTTTGTTCTGGTGAAATTTCCACATTTATTTCCTCAGTGGTTTGTATGTCTTTCGATATTTCATCCTCTTCCAAACTCATATCAAATTTTGGAATGCTATTCATCTTTGTGTGGAGGTGATAAGGTGTCTGACCAGTTGTTTTCTGCAATCAAATAAGATTGTTTTTAGGTTCAGATTCAATTCTTAAAACATAGTCGGGACAGTACACAAAGGCTAACCTAATGCAATAGCACCAAAATTAATTTAGATTGAGTTGACAACTTAACCTTATTAAATGATATGCCTCAACACCAATACACTGATTCAATTATTTCCCAGAACGTTTTTTTATGTTTTAATAAACTGCTATGAATCATTTCAACTTTTATGCCTGAAAATTCAATTTTCGATTGGTAAGATATATTGCTCAATTGTTCCATAGACATGATGAAAGAGGTATCGACACTAGTATAATCCTTAATCATAAGTTTGAAATCACAAAAATGATTATTCCATTACATACAGTCTTTTACAACATAACAATAAATGCAGATTGAAAATCATATAAAAATATAGACAATTATTTAAGACCCAGAAACTTACTGTTGTAATCCCTGTTAGTACTTCCAGCAGCTGCTGAAAAGATAGCTTTCTATGTGATGATTCAAACTGAAGACCCAGATCTAAGACAGCTTGGAAGATTGCTGGGATGTTTGATGATCGGGAAGACACAGAATATTCTTCCAACACTAGTTTCTTTCTGATGAACTCGGCACTACAGTCCTCCCAAGGAATCTTATCTAGGATAAATATAGACAAACAAAGAAAACTTATGACAAATTGATCTAGGATAAATATAGACAAACAAAGAAAACATATGACAAATTGTACCATTGGAATTAAAATCAACCACCTCTAATATTAAATTTAAATTCCTGTTTGATTAAATAGATGGAACACACCAGTCATTGTATTCGGATCCAAAAGCCATGAAGGATCAAACCTACAACTTGTTGGTTATTCCCAGGTGAAAATCACTCAATATGGAAATATAAGTCTGTGGCACTGTGGTGTATGCTCTAGTAAATGTATGTGTCTGGTCCACATGTCCCCACCACCTCTGGGTCTCGGGTTCAATTCCTGTGGATTGTATGTGGGTTTGTATACCAGTAACCAGTGGAATGTGGTGGGTTTTCTACGTTTACTACTACCCAGTTTTTCTCTAACAATAAAGCTGGCCTATGATCTGTTATTAGGATTTTATCCTGCTGACCCCACACCGGATAATAAATAAATATGACAGCTCATTTAAATTCAAGATTATTTGATACACCTGAAACATCTCGTCTGGTGCCATGAATCAAAATTTTGCTAGGTAGGTTACTTACCTTCAAATATTTCATACATGACCATACAGAAACCATACATGTCAGTCCTAAAGCAAGGTGCCTTGTCTTCCATTATCTCTGGAGCCAACCAGTTGAAAATGGCATTTGGAAAGGTATTGGTTGCAGCCAAACTTTTCTTTGGGAATGAGCAACTTAAATAAAAATTGTATATATAAATTATATGGTTATGATGATTAAAGTGCTTTAACAGTAAATTATCAAGATCATATCATTTACCTTTTAAAATGTTTTAAAAGTCATGTATTTGAAAACCATTTGCTTCTGGTTTTGGCTGAAAACATGTGCTGCATTGCAAACTTTCATTATTCCTTTCAATTATTTAATCTATTCAGTCACGATAGACGGTTGGGAGGGAGATTTCTGATGTCATATTGTGTTCTGTGATTGTCTTGTTTTGCATCTGTTTGTAGCCAGTGTTGTTGAGGGTGGTTTCCTTTACCCATTAAGATGGCATGCTGTCATGTGGGTGAATATCGCAGTTTACCCTAATAAAAAACAATTTAATCTATTCTTGTTCAAGTGCTTTTAAATTTTCATTTCCATGCTGTTTCCTAATAAAAAGATAAATTTTAATTTCATACTAACTGTTTTAAATCCTTTAGGTTTTGTTCAAATTTTGTTTTGCTTTGTAGCAAAGAAATACTCACTGTTCAACCATGTATTCAAAATTGCCTAGCTTTGCTTCAGCTGGAGATATAAGATTTATAGCATGAGAGGATATGCTGCAATGTATAAGGTTTTGCTGATGTAGAAATATCACTGCTTTGCAGATTTGTTGCAAAATTTTGACAGTATTTTCGTATGACATCTCTTCAAACTAAAAGATAAAAAAACACAAAAAACAGAATTAATAACTGGATTCTTTAAATTGCAAAAATAGAGATCAATCATGCTAAAACCATAATTTTGTTTTTTCGTGCTACTTGTCATATAGAGGCACTCAGCCAATGTGTTATCTTTAACGTAACATGATGTTTTACCTAGAATAGATGATTATTAAGCCAATTGTGAACCTTGACGATTTAACTGTGCCTAGTTTGACATAATCTACATCTGATTTAACCTCATTTATTTTTTAAACGTGGGATAATAATGACAAAGAGCCTGCAAAATACCACAAAATGTCTTGCTTACCCTGTCATGAAGGTGGTGGAACAGAGAGCCACAATGGATTCTTTCATACAATAGCACAAGTCCATCCAGATTGTTTGTTTGGCAAATTCCCATAAATAAAAGAACATTGGGGTGGTGAACTTTCCTGAAATCATGATAGCAAAATGTCAAACAACAGATGTGAGATAATTGTAAGCAGTGACTCAGCTTTTGTTAGTGTTTCATTTCAGCCTTCATTTCTTTGAATGTTTTTCATTTTTTAAAATACATTTATTAAAAGTAAGGACAAATGTGAATTTATGGTGCGGAATGCAATGCTTTTTCTTATTTTACGTATGCAAACGGACAATACCCCATGAATTCACTTTCATTGATGAGCAAATCAACATGTCCACCATCTTGAGGTTTTCTGTGAAGCCTTTTCACTGTAATGTCTGCATGTATCCAGCTCATGCTGAAATGTATAAAGATCATAATAAAGTTCAAAACCAGCATGATAATATCTAAATGGAGAACATCAAATGTATAGGCTGCTTTGTTTGACCTTAAAAATTTTATTTTCATATATATATGTATTACAGAGTATTCAAATTTTGTTCCATATCAACAAGACATTTTAACTGTGTTCCAATTTTGATGCATTCAGATTGTTATTTCCTTTCTGTAGAATCTGAAACCATATTTTGCAATTCATGCTTAAATATAACAATTACTGAAATACCAAGTCAGCTATAAGCAAGACCATGATTAGAAATAACCAGCCAGACCTGCCTACCCTCAAGAAATTTATGAGTAAAAAATATGTTTTTATGAGTATTTGTTTACTATTTGGTGTCATTTTACAACACAGCACAGAATATTAATTTCTGTGTGTATTTTGAACGCCCATTGGTGTATTTAACGTCAATCATGTGTACAAAAATACTCCAGAATGCACCAGGTGGGCAGGGCTGGCAGCCTCATGTAGTAGTTTTCACATTAAAGTTTACTTCTGTATGAATAAGATTTCTTGATATGAACAATTTGATAAGACCATACATACCTTTCCATGACCATAAAAGATCCATTGTTGTATGTCAAACCATCATTATCATGTCGTAAACAATTCTCTGCTACTAGAGGTACAAGCGAAATCATCCCATGTCCATAGTCACTGTCAAGATACACCTTAAACATTATTAATGTCAAACTTAAGTTGATATCAATTTTGTCAGAACAAGTGTGCTTAAAACAGACAACTGAAATTTATAGCATATATGACAAAGTTTATGAAATACAGAGAAACTGAGATTCAAACAAGATAAAATATTGCGAACACAGGATGCTTCCACCTGTTTCATTTGAATACAAAAAAACTAAATTCTCTTCATACTTAACCAATATTACCTTTCCAAATCCTAGGCTTTGTACACTATTTGCCTCTCCTGTATAGCTTCCAACAGAGTCGCCTCTTATCTTATTCCTAACAAACTTGATGACTGAATTTGTTTGCTCTCCAGCTCTTAAAAGAATAAATAAACAAAGTCAAAATGAGAAAAGCCCACTAAAGGGTACTTCTCCCCCCCCCCCCCATATACACACACATTTTACAAAATGTTTACAATGGAAGGGGGTAAGAGGAAGACAACAGGGCAAGCAGATAGCTTTGGGCAAAAGCAAGGGGAGGGGGAGACTATGACAGTGCATAAGACCATGAAACACCACCTTCAAAGCCTCTTGCAACAACAAAAGACAAGACAGGAGAAATACAGGGCAACAACAGGGGTAATTAATACAAATACATAACAAACAGATACTCCCCCACTTGAAGATAACCAGTGGGTGAGGAACATTATGCATAAGGAGGTTTGAGACATGAAATTCAATACCTTTCCATCATGCTGTTGGAAATTTTAACAGATTCTTTACTACTTCCACTCATTGCATAATATCTTGTTTTTTCAATGAATTCAAGCATTTTGTATTTTTTCTTGGGCTCTGCTTGAAGCATGATCCAGTCACGTGGTTTTCGAGAGAGGTTGTCATGAAGTCTTAAGTCCCCACCGAAACCCAGAAGTCGACTGAGCATCTTCATATTACAGCTATAACAGGCAGCATGAACAGGAGTAGCACCGTCAAGAGAGCGTCTTTTTTAACAATAACAAAAAAACAAAAAACAAAAAATTCAGAAATATGTGAAATAAACAGTTTGGACTAGTAATTCATGAACAGTATTAATGTTTATTTATCCATGTTGAAATATATATTATTGCAAGGAAAGAACAATTTGCTTGCATCTGTCTGAGATCAAATATTATTACTTAGGACATGTTTTACGTTAATATGATCATATTCTATATTGCTTCATGAATCTCAAGCCAAAAATGAACAAAAACCTGGATATAAAAAAAACAATAAATATTCAAGAATGGCTCACTCGTTTGGATTTGCCCCTCGTTTGAGAAGGATTTTGACGGCAGAAATCTGATCATTATAACATGCACAAAACAGTGGTGACTGTCCTGAGCTGTTAGGATAGTCCACATTTATACCTGAGAAATAAAGAAGAAAAACAAGATGTATAGTATGGTTACTGTTGCTTCAAATCAATAGTGTTCCCTGATTCCATTGCCATAACATGACTATTAGTAACTTAATTATCCAGGACATTACAGTAAAATTTAAAATTTGCTTATCCTTATTGCCTTGTAGACCAAAGTCACAACTCATTCATTTTTGCTGATGGTTTAATAAAATAAAAAAATTAAAAAGAGAAACTTAACATGCCTATCAATATTCATGTCCTTTCTCGGAGATGTGACTTTGGTCACTTTTGACATTTAACCCTAAAAAAATCAGATTAACAAAAAATTAACAATACTTTTTTCAGTGAGATTATGCTCATTCAAGAATAATATAAAGATTTGAAAAGACCTGAAGAGACAAGGCTTTCCTAATGCTACATTTTATTATTCCAAGGAGCCTTCCTATTTAATTTGATATAAACTGTTTTTCTTGTATTTTAAAGCCAGAGACCAAAGACACCCAACCAGATACTCCAGGAAGGTCTTGGGTTTTCCTTGCTCAAAGCCAAATATAAGCAAGGAAGAAATGATTTCTGTTTATAATTCAGCATAATTCTGATTGCCTAGTTCACAAGTTACAATCCTTCAAATCTCCAAAATCCTAGCCTTTACCTTTAGCAAGTATCCTCTTCAATCTTTTTGTATGACCATACTTTGCTGCTTCGTGAAAGGCAGCACCCATGGTGTCAGACTTTTCAATTTCACCGATGTAAATTTTGTTCTCCATGAATATTTTGACTGAAAGATATTCTAAAAAACTATTATAAGTAGAAATACAAGTAAAGGTTAGAATGTAAAAGCCCATTTACACATAATTTCATTAATTTGCCAATAAAATAACTTGTCTAATGATGTTGACCTTGACAAGTCAACCTGCCATTTGCTGGCCAATGTAAAAGAAACGATGCATTGATAGACCCCCTCCCCCTTAACACCCACTTCAACCCAAGAAACCTAACATAACAAAATTAGAAACACATAAATAAGCATATATGATAAACTTACTATATAAAATTATAAGGGCATTGAGTGACAGTACACTTTTATACAGGTAAACGGATTTGTAAGTACCCCCCAAAAAGTTGAAAGACTAAATGAAATTTCTCAGCCTTATAATTACTCTTAATTGCCTGTAAAATAAATATTCTGATTTGTGCACATCTAGACTAGGGTGTTCATCTGTCAAAAATATTCATGGTCAAATTTGATCTTCTTCTTGGCCTCGCCCAGTACTCAATACTGTAACATGAGAAAACAAGTTGATCTTTTTAATCCATAGATGTTACGTAAGACAAGTACATGTAGCATTTTTTTGTTTTCTTTTTAATTGGGTGGTTGTGATATAATCATACATTTCCTTAGCTCCCAATGGAATATATGTGGTATATGCCGCTGTTAATTGAAACACTTTAGCCTATACCGAAACAATACTTTTATACCACGATTTTTAACAGATTTGTATGCTTAAATTTCACTTAATTAGACCTATAGAAATTAGTAAGCATTATAACAATTTATGTTTTGTGTCAGTATCTGTGTTGTCAATGACATTTAAAAAAATGAAATATAGAATTTTAAACTAATTTTTTATTCGTATCGATAAGATATGTCACAAGGACCAATTCCCTATAAACATACTGTATGGGCCTATAGGCCACGCGACCGTGTATTATTTCTAATATTACTTTTAGTCTAGTCTACTTTAAATAACTTTTTAAAGGAACCTTTGGCTATGAATAAACTTTCGATTGTAAAAAGACAACTGTAATAATGTGAAAATTGTCGTTATTTGCATTTTAAAACATGTAAAACACGATTGAGGGCCAAGCGTTATCATGTTTTTAAATATTTAACTTACATAACACACTCATCTTCAGCGCCGTTGGAAGCAGACGATTGGTGCCTTGACAGCGACATCTATATCTTGACGGGAGTTACCTCCCATTACAAACAAATCCGACCACGTGTTTTCGGTGTTTTTAATGCTGCTGATCTAGGCATCAGCAGCTTTTTTGAGGTAGTTACTTTAAATGGTTATTACCTGTTTGACGGGCGTTCATACGTATTTCTCCAACAACATACCTTTAATAAAGACAATTATAAGAGGATGGACCTGTAGGGGGGAAATCTACTGTATGAATCACCCCAAAAAAGGGTAAAAAAGTATGGGATAATATATTTAAAGTATTATACAAAATCATAGCAACTATGCAAAATTAATTTAGTCAGGGCTAAGATGCATTATTGATCACCGTAAAATGTTTTTCAACGGTTATTATGTAAATTATTTATTTTAAAAATCTAATTTTCGAGTTTTTATTGGTAAAAATGTTTATTCTTCGCATATTAAAAATCAATTGATAAGGTCCTTATATTTTGTATTACATGCAGAGAGAAAGATTTTCTTTTAAAAAAAAAAGGTATCGGTCCTTTGGATATAGGTGGTTCTCAGTTTAGTATCGACGCGAACTATTAATGCGCGCAGGCGGATTGATGGCTTCCGGTGAAATATATTGACATTTAGCGTTGCTGACAGATTTTAATCATGGAGTATGAATTGGAAGAAGATAAGCTGTAAGTATGAAACCGTTTAAAGGTTATCTTGTTTATTTTCAGTCAGTGTCATAAGCCTCATTAACGCGCTTAAACATATAGGCCATAAAATAATATCCTTGGTTATCGGAGGAGCGTTAACAGGATACATCAGCTTCGATTGCAATGGCATAACGCCATAGGGCATAGGCCTAAGTGTCGCGTTCGTATCTATGCTGACTAGTTTTGGTTTTGTTTTAAATGTACCCTACGTGGCATCATTATCAGAAATGGGTCTCATTCGACCCGTTGTTTTTCTATCTTAAAGAGAAACTGTCTGACGTTTTGTTACACATGTGACGCAGCAGACATTTGCGGGCTGAACAATTTTGATCCTGCATTTGGAGAAGGAGACTGCACGTTTTTTTCCGTCACGTGACTGCAAGGTCCAGCTGTCACCAAAGCAGTCAGTCTTGCATTCAATGTGTCCTGAAGCGACCAACACAATTTGCTTACAAAAACAAGCTTGAAATAACATAAAACAGCTAGCTGTAGTGTTTGAGACTGGAAAGCTGGTTACCTCTTTGGTTCAGCTTCAGTAGCTAACATGCGGAGATAGATTAATTTGTTTGTGTGTGCATATATATATATGCATATATAGTGGCTAATAGAGCAACTGTGCCACATATTGTACATGTAGCTAGATTGAAACAGCAGGAGTTATCAAAGAGGTGTGGCTCTACCTATATTGAATAAGGCAAGCTGTATATATATACATGGCAGATGTTGAGTAAATCATACGACTATCAACTAGTTCCTACCATGGATCCAGAGGAATATAGACAAACACACAAAACTTTTGCAAAATTTCCATGGGAGGATGCCATGTGAGTATTGTACCATGAAAATTGAAAATTATTCACATGTTATGTATTCTAGTTGTTCAGGCCTTCTGATTTTAGGTGAGTTTGATGTGTTAAAACATATGACAGCACATGTCAAATTAGAAGGCCTGGTTGGTATGTGTTTGAAAATCCAGATCCAAGAATCGTTCAATGCATACTGCAGCAACGATACAGCTGATTCTACTTTCTGTCGAAAACTATTTATTTACCAATTTCGGCTTTTTCAGTCTATGTGGACATATACATTCCAATGGGATGATTTTGAGTTCCTTACCTTCATTTATCAGATCTTATGATATTATACTGCTATAATTTTATCCAAACTTTCTGTTTTGGTTCTTGCATCTTCTGATACCATCTTTATATTGGGAAATGTACAAGTCATCCTTTAAAAGATATGGCTAGTAAGGTAGACTTAGTAATGAGGAATTTATGTCTTAATAAGTCTTAATTACACTTACTACTTTAATAATAAGCCAATGCTACCATGATTTTGCACTTTATTTTTCAATATATAAAAATTGTATGGCCTTCCCTTGACTTAAATGTTTTGTCGTTTTCTTCCTTGAACACTTGTAGGTTTAAACCGACCCATTAAGCGACCACATGATGTCCATTTTTGCATCAAAATCAATAATTTCTCAGCATAACCCTCCTCACATTTTGATCAATATGCCGCAATGTCGAAATTTGGTCGGAATTGTTTCGATCTCTCGAAGCATATCACATGATTCACAGCGAGAAAGATGGTGACAAATTTGTCTAAAAATCTAACATCACATGAAATGCTTGACTAATAATTTAATTTGCACAGTAATGCCTGTTTGGTGTATTGAACACACCGGTGAATATTCAATGAACAGAACAGAGTTAAGAGGTCAAGTGGTCTGCAGGACAAAGTTGTAAAAATATCTTACAAAATATTTTAACCTGTTTGTGACTGAAATAACACACCAAAATATATCTTTGTCCAATATATATTTGTTCTTCTATTTCCAGGGGAATGACCGTTACCTCGGGTAGTGTAACTTTAGAGAAAGACCCACAAAATCTAATTGGTATCAGTATAGGGGGAGGTGCTCCTTTATGCCCCTGTCTCTATGTCGTACAAATATTTGATAACACTCCTGCTGCTAAAGAAGGCACCCTTGCGGCTGGGGATGAAATTGTGGGTGTCAGTTCTCAGTCTGTCAAAGGAAGAACAAAAGTGGAGGTGGCCCGGCTGATTCAATCCATGAAGGTATTGAAATTTAGCCTGATCTGTTTTTGCATGTTATTTATTTGAAAAGGTTCATTACGGTGTAATTATCAAATTCAATATATTTATGATGAAATTAACTTTATTGCCTACATATGCAGGCCTTATTTTTTCATGCGAACGGTCGTTCAGGTTACGTGGAGGTTACGAAAACGAATATTCACCGTTTACGCAAACTAAGACCGTGTACATCGGATCACTACAGTGTAGACCTAGATGTATGGATAGCCAGAAAGGTATTCTCATACGCTGTGAGAGGGTATGTCGTTAAACACCAATCAAGCAAACAAACATATGCTGTGAGAAATATTTTTTTATGATATACTGACCATAATAAAAGTTTATTTAAGTATGAACATTTCTTGCTTCATTTATGACGTAAATTTGAGTAAAAAAAACCAATTAATTAGTCTGTCAACCCTTACGTATACGACAATCTGTTGTCATATATGTGAAATACCCTTGAGAACAACGTTAAATGCCAATCAATCAAACAAAACATAAATCTTTTTTTATTATACATGTAAATTTTTATCTTGCATCATGTTACTAATTTTTCATATTTTGCTGTGTATTGAATTTAAATCTAATTAAATCATTAAACAAAAAAATACCATTTATGAAAACCCAAATTACAATTTACAAGCAAATTAAACAATGCTCTATGTCTTGTCAAACTCCAGCGGAACAACATACATGTATACAATCTATTTAATTCACAGTGTGTACCGATTACTTAAAATGTAAGAAAATAAGTCATTATTTTTTAAATGAAAATTATTGAAGCTTTTTTGTTATAAAGCTCTAAAAACCTCCTGAACGAGGTAACTCTTTGTATTATATAACTTTCAGCATGAAATCATTTTTAGAACTTTTTTTCCCAATATTTTAAATTAATAAATTGACATAGTTTGGTATATAAAAAAAACCCATTTCGGATCAATGTTTTGTAGTCATGGAAATAGATATATGTTAAAGAAAAAAATCTGTATTTATGCTGTCTGTATGTATTGTATTGCCATGACTCAATATGGCAGAGTCAGTTAGAAATACTAATATTTTGTTAAGCATTGTTTGATAAGGCTTTCCATCTATATACATGTACTTGTGGCAATGTTTAAAAATTCCAGAAATCCAGTTCTCCATTCTGAATATAAACAAAATCCCCTTGCATAATGGGGTATGATTAACTACTTGTGCATCTTTGCAGGGGTTTTTATACACACTTTTTCATCGAGAATAAGCCGATTAAAAAATAACGGCAAATTGAGTTTTTCTAAAATTTGATATTTAGTTTTGTTAGAAAAAATTGAGTTTTGACTTCTTTTGGCCACTGGCGAGTTATAAAATTCAAATTTTCAGTGGATGACCCATAGATTTGCTCACTTCATTCAGAGTCCTATCCACCAACATGTTGATTTTATCTAATTGATGATGAAAAGTTAGTAAAATTGAGTATTAATGCATTTTGTGTGCCAAAGGTGCGCTAAAAATATTGAGTTTTAGGCAATATCAAATTGAGTTTGATGAAAATATGTTGTCTATAAAAATCCCTGATTTTTGTTTCCATTGGCCTAATCCATCACTCTATTAGTAGCACTCTAACCTTTTTCCATAATTATATATTTTTGAGACATGCTGGTATTATCAAAAATTGTAAATCGACGTATCATATACTGACTGTATAGTATTGAAACTATGAAAGACAGAGGAATGTATGTAATTTCATATGTATATCGGTACATGAAATAAAAATTTAACATTTTAAACATTATGGCAGAATAGGGGCCCCCTTATCTATCCTATGGTAATCCTGTTCAAAAGTCTGTTACCCTTCCAACTATTTATAATTATAGTGTGCAATGGACATGATATAATAGGGTATGTTACAGTTAGACAAATCACACCAATTGTAACAGAATTCATCAATATCAAAATTAAACATCTGAACATGGGTACTTTGTCCAAAAAACATGAAGCAAGCCCTTAACAATTTATGTTTTTGTCAAAGTTTACCCATAACAACTCGAAACCAAGATCTATTTAGAGTCTTATCTCTGGGAGTTTATCTAGAACATGAGATGAATCAGATGATTCCTCAATTTTAATTAATTGACATCTGTCTGTTACATGTATATACAAACATATATTGATAATTAAACAGTTAATTCAATAACATTTAGTCTGTAGCGTGTTATGTTTTTACATGTTATACTTTTGCCTACATTTATTTTATGAAGGGAGAAGTGACAATTAATTACAACAAACTCCACGCAGATCCAAAACAAGGGAAAACTCTAGATATAGGTATGTTTGCTGTCTTTACTTAGCATGTTAGCAAATTTCCAACATTATTGAAATGCTTCACATCTGAATTGTGCTATTTTCTATTAATGCTTAAATACATCGCTGTCATAGAAGTAAAATACCCTTAAGCACAGCGTAAAACACCAATAAATCAATCAATAAAATTGTGTCTTGGAATTATCCTAGTTGCTTGACATTGATTGTTGCCGTTAACATTTATATCACCCATTGCATTTCCTGAATTTAACATAAAAATAAAGTTTAATTTTTCAACAACTTACTGGGTAATATTACTTACCTTAAGAATTTAATTTCTATTGTAGTGCTAAAGAAAACAAAACACAGATTTGTGGAGACAATGAGTTCTAATACAGCAGATGCCCTGGGATTGAGTAGAGCGATTCTTTGTAATGGTAAGTACTAGTAACGTAGTGGTATTACATTATTGTTAGCACCTAACAGCAATACAGCAAGGCTTACACTCATCAGACTATTGAAAAAGTGAGCAGCCAATCAGAAAGCTTTTCACACTTATGTGATAGTAATTTTACATTGTAAATAACTGCAACAAAAAAAAAAATGTCTACTTACAATTACTTTTAAAGCCATGATTACTTGGCTAACTTGTCTGTTACTCAAGTAGCAAAACTTTGTACTATTAGCTATTGTATACATTTACTCCATAGTTTTCACAGTTGTCATTTTGATTGATGAAAGTAGGAAACCTCCAATCTGATTGGCTCAAAATGACATCGGTTATGCTACATTGTAAGGTTTCCTTTGGTTTTTAATCGTGTTTAAGCAAGTAACAACAGTGTGAAGTGAAAATTTCTTGTAATATTAGTGAAATACCCTTGAGTATGACTTTGAGCCCCAATCCAACAAATAAACAATTTAGGAGTAGGGACATTACAAATGGACTTATATAGCTCTCTGACTAAGGAGGTGGGCAGTATATCTCAAGCATAGTCATGCTGTTTATAGTTAAATGCAGCAATGGGGGAACATTAATTTTTCAAAAGCACAAACCCTTCACATTTTGTGATTGTGTTTGTGTGTCAGGCTTCTTACTATTGGGGCCCAATTCCGTGTCAAAGTGGTTAGCAACTTCGATTTCTAAAGCCTACTCCGATGTACTGTTCATAGGATCAAGTCTGTAGGTCGTCATTTAATTGAAATACCCTTGAGTACGACGTTAAACACAAACAAATCTTTAATGTTATTAAAGTACATTGTCATTAATTAAATGACATACATGTACCCTTAAACGTGGTGTTGAATACCAACCAATCAATCAATTGATATAATTATTATTCAACTAATAATTTGTACCATTTGCTTAATAATGAACAAACTGCTTCAGACTAATACAGAAACCCAAGGCATGGTATTGTAAATAGTAATTTCAAAGAATGCAATTTAATTTAAAGCCCAAATTTAATATTACTACTGAAAGGTTTTTTTTGCCATTAAATTGTTTTTCTGTGCAACTAAAAGTTAAATTGAAAAATGTGAAATATGCAAGACAACTCCACTTTATATGCAAGTATTTTAAATAAGTTATTTAAATTACTTATTTAATTTACATGTTTAAAGGGTTTTGTCTTTTTTTATATCTTTATTAATTTATATCCATTATTGTTAATAGGATTAAGAATTTAATATTCCAGATGGATTGGTTAAAAAGTTAGAGGAGTTAGAAAGGACAGCAGGCATGTACTGGGGAATGATTCAACAGTCCAAAAAATTACTAAGAGCATTCTTCGATTTATCCCAATCACATAAAGGTACTTCTTTGATTTATCGCAATCACATAAAGGTACTTCTTTGATTTATCCCAGTTACATAAAGGTACTTATTTGATTTATTCCAATCACATAAAGACACTTATTTGATTTATCCCAATCACATAAAGACACTTCTTTGATTTATCCCAATCACATATGGTACTTCTTTGATTTATCCCAATCACATAAAGGTACTTCTTTGATTAATCCCAATCACATAAAGGTACTTCTTTGATTAATCCCAATCACATAAAGGCAGTTCTTTGATTTATTCCAATCACATAAAGACACTTCTTTGATTTATCCCAATCACATAAAGGTACTTCTTTGATTAATCCCAATCACATAAAGGCAGTTCTTTGATTAATCCCAATCACATAAAGACACTTCTTGGATTTATCCCAATCACATAAAGACACTTCTTTTATTTATCCCTATCACATAAAGGCTCTTCTTTGATTTATTCCAATCACATAAAGACACTTATTTGATTTATCCCAATCACATAAAGGTACTTCTTTGATTTATTCCAATCACATAAAGGCTCTTCTTTGATTTATCCCAATCACATAAAGGTACCTCTTTGATTTATCCCAATCACATAAAGGTACTTCTTTGATTTATCCCAATCACATAACGATACTTCTCTAATTTATCCCAATCACAAAAAGGTACTTCTTTGATTTATCCAAATCTCAAAAAGGTACTTCTTTGATTAATCCCAATCACATAAAGGTACTTCTTTGATTTATCCAAATCACATAAAGGTACTTCTTTGATTTATCCAAATCACAAAAAGGTACTTCTTTGATCTATCCCAATCACATAAAGGTACTTCTTTGATTTATCCAAATCACAAAAAGGTACTTCTTTGATTTATCCCAATCACTTAAAGGTACTTCTTTGATTTATCCCAGTCACATAAAGGTACTTCTTTTATTGATTCCAATCACATAAAGACATTTCTTTGATTTATCCCAATCACATAAAGACACTTCTTTGATTTATCCCTATCACATAAAGGTACTTCCTTGATTTATCCCTATCACATAAAGGCTCTTCTTTGATTTATCCCAATCACATAAAGGTAATTCTTAGATATATCCCAATCACATGAAGGTAATTCATCCCAATCACACGAAGGTAACTTTGATTTATCCCATTCACAAAAAGGTACTTTTTTGATTTATGACAATCACATAAAGGTAAACCCTTATTGATTTCATGTTATCTGACACACTTTTTACAATACATCCTTTCTAAATCATTTGATCCTACATGTATTAACAGAGCTCTTTCATGGCAAAAGTTCTTGTTTGGTGCATCATTTTGTACTTCAGTATGAGGTTAAACCCCAATAAAAAAAAACGATCATCATTTTGTATCTAAGATGTGTTTCATAACAACACAGATCATGTTGCTGTGAGTTTCACCGATCAATACACTTAAAAATCAATTTCAAATCCGTTTAAAAAAACCTCCATAAATATTTCTAAAAATTAAGTTGCATTCCTGTTCAGCCAGTTACATGTTGATATATGAACACTTTATCTATATATTTTTTTTGGGCAAAAAAGACTGTCTAATGGATCCATTTATGGTCTTCTGTCCTTTGTCCCAATTTCATACATTTGTATGTTTTGTGTTTTTTCTTTGGTAGCATTTGGTGATGTATTTGCATCAATAGGAGTGCGAGAACCACAGCCTGCAGCCAGTGAAGCTTTCAGTGAGTTTGGAGAGGCACATAGAAATATGGAGAAGTTTGCTATTCGAATGCTCAAAACTGTTAAACCTGTAAGCCATCCATAAGTCATTTCTCTTCAGTAGGCGGTTGGAGGGAGCTTCATGTTGCCCTGGTGCTCTCAGAGCTAAAGGGGAACAGGAAGCCGATCTGTTTGTGGTGTCTGTATTGCCTCCTGTATTTGTCCCGTCCTGTCTTTGTTTGTTGCCAGTGGTGTCAAGGGTGGTTTCTCCCACCCATGGGGCTGGCACGTAGTCATATAAGTGAAATACCCTTGAGTATGATGTTAAACCCCAATCAAACAAACAAACATTTCTCTTCATATTCAGGCAAATAGTTTATCTCTTTTGTAATTTAAAAGATATGAAAGTGTGATTCAAAGGTGTTAAAAGTAGTAAAAAAATGTTTAAATAAAAAAAAATAAAAAATACAAGCATGCTATGAATTTTTGTAAAAGTTATAATAATAGTTAAAATAGATTTTTTTTTTCTATGTCGAAACTGTTGAGCTCAAATAACCATTACATAGTACTTATTATTTCAAATTTAATCGTTGACTTGTCTCTTATTCTTTATACTTGCATTCTCTTAATAGCAAGGGGCAGTGGCTTAGTGGTTAGCGTGTTCGCTTACTAGCTTACTTCTATGTTCTGTTCACACGATCCAGTTCGTCTTTCCACCCTCAGGCATATGAATGAGTCCCACAATGTGGCTCTGGTAATCACAGGGGTGGTTTTTCAAGGTTTCCTCTTGGTTATCCACCGTTTTTATCGAAGAAACAGTATGAAGGGGACGAACACTTATCATTCATGTAAAAGTGAAATACCCTTGAGTACGATGTTAAGCACTAATAAAACAACCAAACAAAACTCTCAAATGGAATTAAAAACAACCATGTTGACATTTTCCCAACAACCTGAAAATTCAAATTTTTTTGAAGCATTTTCAACTATGATAAATAAGGAATGACTGATGAATTCAGTATTCTAGGTATGTGCTAGCTTTGCATTATACACAGCCTTTTTGAAACTTTTCAAATACTTTTCAAATACTTCTTTTGAATTTCCTATGAGATGAGTTTTAGTTCTCATGTGTGTAAACCATGTAAGTGGCTATCCAACCCCCAGAGATAAGGATGTGGACAGTACAGGATTAATATGTAGACATTGTCCAGTCTGTCTCAGTCTACCTGATTGCCCGTGAGGGAACGAGTGCGCCATGGCCCTGCAGATCTCGGTCGATCGGCCCCATGAGGGAGCAGGTGGTGGGCCATGGCCCTGCAGAATACTCCCTCGGCTTCCTCGGTCGATCGTAAGAGTCGAGAAAAGAGGAGCTTTCTGTTGCCCTGGTGTTCTCAGAGCTAAAGGGAAACAGGAAGCTGAT
>JARFOD010071231.1:0-38635 GCA_031763545.1 Mopalia muscosa
GGTGCCCTTAATTCACGAATCATCTGGTGTTAGATAAAGAGAGCTGAGATAATCACCCAAGTGGGCAGATCGATGGGAACATAAACACACTGGTTCTCACCGACCACAAGCTACACAACAAGGCAATTATCAGATCAGATTCAACCGTCAGACAGAAGCTCTAAACATCCTGATTACCATTAGAGTTGGGACTATCTGAGCTGACCGCGTGAGAAAGTCAACTGCTTATAAATCATAACGGTAGAATGTGAGTAATGAGTGATTAATGTGTGGTATTGAAGAGTTATGGTGATCTATAGAACCAGGGTTAACATTCAACTCATCCGGTTAATCATCAAAGATAGTGAACTAAACCCAGACCAAATTCAAACAGGGATGTCTTGCCAGTCCAATGAAACCGGATAACGCTGTCGCTGAAATAATATGGCCCAAATAATAGTTTGCATCTCTATATGATAGAAAAACATCATTCGATGTGATAGCGAATGACTCACAAACGTGATGTCCGATGTCAGAGTATTTTTGATTTATCATGCGTCTATTTTATACAAATTGAATGCCATAATTTTTTTAAACTTATTCCCATCTTCAACCTAATACTACACAAAAAGTAGTTACCTGGGAAACACAGAACAAACTACAAATCTTTGATATAAGTGTTATGTACAAGCTTATTGAATGGATAACCTAACATATAATACTTTGGTAAGAGTAGTAGGGCCTATATAAGAACATAACTACCGCCGCTGGTTTCATTTCTAGAACCTGAAAGTAAATAGTTTAATTTGAAACACAGGGTAGTCAAAATTAACAGACGTGAAAATATATACCACATTACGTTTACAACAATTGCATATTAAGCAAAAGTTATTAGTTAAATTGGGTTTAAATATCCTACGTTTGCATTGACGAATAACTACAGTCCGTTTTTTTCAAAAGTCACGTTTATGGGTCGAAGTAATCTTCTAACTGTAAAGAGGGTCTATTTGCATACTTCACGTTGGTACAATTAATGCAATAGCCCTTAGTTTATGATTCTGGTTTATGATCATCCAGAACTTTATCACTGGTTTCAAGATAAGATTTATGACAGAAATGCGATATAAATAAAGTAAGACAAAGCCTCATACGGCGTTCAAAATCGACACTTATAAATGATAGAGCAAACCAAGCCGTGTGTGCCGAAGCCCTGTAGCTTAGGTATAAATCTTGTATTGTAATGGTCTAGAGGAAGAATACACCCTCTATACATTGATACGTTTCGTGCTGTTCTAAGCAAAAAGAAAACACTGCTTCTTATTTATTTATTTTGCTGAAATATCGCTTGTCAGAATACACTGAAATATTGCAAACTGAAGAAAACAAAGACGAAGAGACACCAAAAAAGCCCAGTATAACATATCTTTACAGTCAATTATTTTAGAATTTTTTTATCAGTTCGAGATTGGCAGCCTGTACTCTGCACAAATTGTTCGTGTTTTACTCCAAACATATGACAGTTGTACCCAAATATGGGCGTGTCGGAACAAAGGTATAGTTAATCACAATATATGTCAAAGGCTGCATATAAACCAAGAAAGGACAATCATAAGGCGCGAATAAGTGACGACAGAACAGATAAGTTCGTGTTGCCTCAATGGCCCAGAACTCGGGAACCACCAATGTTCTGAGAGATCCAGGGAACAGAAAGATCTCTGGAACCACAAATGGTATGGGAGCTCCAGGGAAAACAGAAAGATCTCTGGAACCACCAATGGTCAGGGAGCTCCAGGGAAACAGAAAGATCTCTGGAACCACCAATGGTCTGGGAGCTCCAGGGAAACAGAAAGATCTCTGGAACCACCAATGGTCTGGGAGCTCCAGGAAAACAGAAAGATCTCTGGAACCACCAATGGTCTGGGAGCTCCAGGGAAACAGAAAGATATCTGGAACCACCAATGATCTGGGAATTCCATGGCAACAAAAATATCTCTGGAACTACCATTGGTCTGGGAATTCCATGGTAACAAAAAGATCTCTGGAACCAGCGCTGGCATTGGGTCGCCAGGGAAACGGAAACATTTCTGGAACCACCAATAGTCTGGGAGCCTCAGATAAACAAAAAGATCTCTGGAACCAGCGCTGGCCTTGGATCACCAGGGAAACAGAAATATCTCTGGAACCACCAATAGTCTGGGAGCCTCAGATAAACAAAAAGATCTCTGGAACCAGTGCTGGCCTTGGATCATCAGGGAAACAGAAATATCTCTGGAACCACCAATAGTCTGGGAGCCTCAGATAAACAAAAAGATCTCTGGAACCAGCACTGGTCTTGGATCTCCAGGGAAACATAAATATCTCTGGAACCACCAGTGGTCTGGGAAATCCATGACAACAAAAATATTTTTGAGCCTCAGATAAACTGAAATATCTCTGGAACCACCAATTGTCATGTAGCTCCAGGGAAACAAACTTGTATAGTGCTGTTTTAAAGCTAAAAGTAGCTGGTCTATGTTTCGTAAAAATATAAAATAAACATAAACGAAAACATTTGTACTGTGGACAATGCCTGTCGTTCCTTGGTGTTGGAATACACAAACAAATAACTCAAATCAATGTGTACTTGATTGATTTGGGTTTAAAGCCCTAATTTATGATATAAGTCCGCCTGCTGACCAGAACAAAATTGCAAACAAACAAACCACCCTGCCACAAGTCAGAAGAAAGTAGATAGACCAAAACGAACAATTTACATAGTAATATTTGTGCCAGAAAAAAGAAATAAAACCCACAGGTTGACCACAGTCAATTAACATGGTAGAAACGGATTTATTTGTTTCTGTTTGGTTTCTGTGTGTCGTTGAAGCAGCTAATAACCAACAATTAGGCAGTGTAAAAGGCGGTTCTAAATTAAGGGAAGATATTTTGGTTCGCTTTATTACATTTTCCTGTTGTCAGTGTAATAAATCCAGTCAATATTAGACGAACATGTCTTTGTTTAGTACAGCGGCACGTTCTAGATTCCCACGATAGTAATTTATATATCCAGTTATGATGATAATAATTCTGGTGTTTAAAGCGAGCCAGGTTTTGACATGGCGGTGGCTATAAAGGGAACCATCTCGCTCAATAAATTACTAAACTGGACCAGCGTGGGGTGTTTTTTATGAGGTTTCCAACCGGTTTTCCACCGTAATAAGGCTAGGTGCAGTGTGAAGTGGACAATCTGTCGTCATATAAGTGAAATATATTTGAGTACGACGTTAAAAACCCAAATCAATCAAGATTTTGGTATAACTTGATTCCACCAATATGGACTAATTTATATTCAACTCTATAATGAGCAATTCTAGTTTCCAAATTCTTTTTTCTGGTTGTCACAAAACAACAGGTTCCTTTTTCCTTTTTTGTTTATAATATCGAGCGATGTGGTAAGAGATAATCACATGGCTGTTCTGAAGACAGTATGTTTGAAAGCAGACCATAGAAGCTGTGAATGAAATGAGCTTTAGTTTCGGATTGCAATTAGCGAGAGCAGTTGGTATGGTCACAGGGAAAACATGTCATCAAATGTCCGTAATGATGTAAAAATCACAGTCGAAAAAAGTACACACAGATTAGGAATCGCTAATCAGCTATGCGTTGTCGGGGTTCTTTTCAGATTCAGGGACGTTAACGAGATAATGAGATATATGACACCATGACACTTACCTAACGTTACCTCACTGTACGCATATCGAAATAACAAACGTAGTTCTTGTACTTGATATATTCCGGTCATAATTTAGTCTGTTTTTTTACTGGGGTTTATCGTCATACTCGAGGGTATTTCACTTATATGTAGACATATTGTCCGCTTCACACTGTTCCTTATTTAATTCAGGAGGAAAGCCGAGATGAAACCTCGTAAAAACCACCCCAGCGATGCTGTGGCATCGAGTTACTGTCTCTTATACATGCGCTTGACTGACGGAATGGAAAATGAGAGAGACACACGGAAGGAGAATCAGGTGGCAGACACGCTAATCGCTGAAGCACGGCTGTGAGCCTACTGGGGCCGGGTCCTCGAAGCTCGACTAACCGATAACACCAGATTAAATCGCTAATATCGGATAAGAGATAGACCTTCAATATTGCGTGACGTCATCTAATAGCGGATTAAATGTAATTGCGCCGCTTGAGCAACCGGCCCCTGGAGACAGACGGTCAACAGGGCGTGACGTCATCAAATAGGGGATTAAAGTTAGTTGAGATTCGAGCAACCAACGCCAGGTAAGCAACAACTGCACATAAGCAGAACAATATGATAGAACTAGCTTCCATAGGTATCCGACTAATTAGGAAACATACAAGCCATTACACCTGATTTACGTTGTAACACATTATCACTTAAACAAAAAAGAAAAACAAGTAATAAATTGTGCATTTCAGCTATTACATATAAATTCGTTTTGAGATAATAGACGAATGTTTGGCACGGACGAATCTTTAGTTTGGTTAATCAATTGATCAACATGATTGTGTGACAGAAGGAAAATTTAGTCTGTCTCTACCAGCATTAGTTTGACAGAAAGTGCGTTTAATATACCTATGAGCAAGAGGGGGCACTATAAGTACTCTAGCTCGTTTCAAACTAAAGCGGTAACCTTGAGGAAGCCTCTGTTGTCAAACAGCTGTTATGTAGTATTGGTTTCGGTCAAGTCTGGCATGCGCAAGGTGTTGATAATGTAAACTTTTTCCTCCGAGTTTAAAATTAGAATCAAAGACATATTTATAGCTCTATGGCACAAGGTTTTGACACGCGCCAGAAGTACAGGGTCCAGTTGTTGGAAAGGCATTTAGTCGCTTACACCAGATTAAATAGCTAATAGTGGATTAGAGATAAACCTTTATCATGACGTTATGACATCTTATAGTGGATTAATCTTAAAGGCGCTTAAAACAACCGGCCCCTGTTATATACACATTTTTATTCTAAACTGTTATTAACGTCCTTTTTAACTAAAAAGGTAAATACATCACCAAGCATTATACTGATCGAAACAATAATTAGTTGTAAAGAAAAGAAAGGAAATTTGAATCTAGTACACGTAGCTTCGGACTGGTTGAATACATGTTCATTTTGTCTTTATTATAAAGATGTAAACCTTACTTGATTATCAAAATCACAAGTGATCAAGTGGATTTCGTTCTTTTCAAAAAAGCAAAACGTACATTTATAAACTTGGTTAAATATATTTGTTAAGATTTCAAGTTACGTGAATTTTAACATGCCTCCCGGCTGTTTGTTTGTATTGATTTCGTATGCTGCTACATCCTGGTTTTTTAAATACACGTTTTGGGCGTAGGTGAGTTTTCGTTCGAGACAAATAAAGTTGTGAATTAAATTGTGATGTGGTTTGTTACTCTTCTTGTAATTGTCGTGTTAGGTGTTTTTATCTCGGAAAAGATGATTTCTTTATATTCCACATAAACAACTTCAAGTCTATTTTAAAAATGTGAGTATTGACATTTAAAGTTTTATAAACAACGGTATAAAGTATAACTTTTTTTTACCATTTGCGATTACCTGGACATAAAAACTTGCTGTTCACGATTTTGTCTAAAGCTGTTTCGATATCGACTTTGTGACGTATTACAAGCCATGTTTATACTTTGCACTGTAACAACAAATAATATAACATCTTTATATCACTAAGTAATAACTAGCATTATTTGTACCTATATGAAGAGAAGGAAACAGCTGTTCCTTTTGCCTTTAATGAACTGTAATATAATAAACAAAGGTGTGAAAAAGTTACACGTCGTGAAGTTTCCTGAGATTTTCGTCGCGTGATATTACTTAATTAGTGATACCTTGGTGCAATGTAGTCACCTGTGGACACTGTTCCTTAACCACCTGGAGTGTGTTTCAACGGAGCTGTCGGTCGAGGTTTAGAGGTAAGAGTGTCAACCTCCTGACTCAACTGAATAATTTAATTTAAAAATATTTATCATAAAAAGTTGCTGTGTTATATTGTGAGATAGTTGTCTGTTTTCCTGCTCTCAGATAACAGCCATTTTTACACCGTTTAAGAAATGGTATAGTCAATGTCGTAAATATGGGGCCAGTTTGTGGCAAGTCCGAAAATCACTACGAATAGGAACAACATATGTATAGCGATACTCTACTACGATGTGGCCAAATAGATGATTTTATAATACCCCATTAGACAAACCTGAGGGTGGGGATAGCGACTGAAAATCAATGTACAAAACGCTCAGACAAGTTCTAAGATTGACAAGCTGATTGGAATGTGGACGGTCTCAGGAAGTAGGTTTAATGTTTGTTTTAGGATAAACTCGTCTTAACCTACTTACAATAATCGAATTTTAAAAGTTTGTTTAACACAGGTGTTTGTGAAACGACAACAATACCACGATATACACCACACCTCTTCAATACAGCATAAAACACACTTTGTAAGCAGACATGTTTTAATTCTATACAAATGGACTGTTGTTTATACGAAAGGAGGTGACACAAGGGGGTTGCTTGTCATACACAAGCAACATTTTCATACAAAGGTGAAGAAATCAATAGAATAAAAACGGTGAAAGAGACCAATTCCAAAACCACCGTGGTTCGCGTTACACGTTATAAGTTCAAATATGTCTTGGCGTGTAAACGATGTTGTGTGTAACATGTGCATAGATTGCGCGATAACATTCAATAATATATCACTTAGATTGACAGAAAGGAAAGTCAACTGCCCAGCCTCGTCGATTTCAAGTTATGCCACTATTTTCATCGGGGACTGTTTTGCTTTACTTTGAAGCGGATCTAATGACATGGATAGAAAATTTAATAAAAGTCTGGCAAATATATATGAGGTTTAGAGGCTCTAAATGGTCCACCGAGTTACAGATTAGTTGAGTTTATTGAAATTAGAAGTGTGTACTTCTTACGAACGAGTGGTGTAGTATGAACTCAGCGTCGGATGACACACCGTGGTAATTCTAATAATGCACGGTGCCATGGGTCATTATGGGAGCTCGATTGACGCACCTTGCAATATTGTAAAAAAAAGCACTGTATTAAGTGTCCCGATAAGTCTTGGTATTAAATTGCTGTATGTCTATCAGACAACTAAAGTACGTACTTAGTTCTTTGCTAACACTCCTAGACTGTTCCCGAAGCATTGAGGGTGTGAGGTGAATCAACAGGACACGATCAAGAAAATAGACCAGATCGATTGTCAGGCGAGTAATAAAGCCAAATCAACCCTGTGGGCATATTTGTTTTAAACTTGTCGCCATACAGCCGCGCTAGCAGAATTCCCATCAGCCAACAATGTAATCATGGCGTCATTTTCCTTGTTACTAAATACCCGGGGGCATAATTACACTTTCTCGCCTGGAGAGATTCACAATTTTGTCCAATTCAGATCAATTTAGGAGAAAGCGAGAAGCGATCAAGCCAATCAGTTGAAACGTTCATCCCAAACTCGGAACACCTCTCAGCGCAATTAACATTATTTAAAACTCCTACTGGAAATTTAGATTCATATATAAATAGTAAGTGACGTTTTTAATGACGTTTCAGTTAGCGGAACGCTCCATGTAAAAACCGACGTGCTTTTAGTGGTCTAAGTTATGTAATTATTTAGTTTTATTTTCATTACCGCCTACACTCTCACATTGATACCACAGCGGATGTAAAACTTTAGGTAATTTATTTATTTGATTGATGTTTAACGCCTTGCCCAAGGGTATGGAGACAGTTTTGCTTGTTTCTTTTATTGGGGCTTGACGTCGTACTCAAGGGTATTTCACTTGTATGACGACAGACTGTCCACTTCACACTGCTCCTTGTCTTAATACGGTGGAATACCGAGAGTAAACCTTGTAAAAACCACCCCCGCGAATGCTGAAGCCATATCTTGTGAATCACTCATATACCTGAGGGTCGACAGATGCACTCGATCCTGTGGATGGTAAGTCGAAGAAGGCTCAGAAAGCACTAACCACTAAGCCATGACCGCCGACTTCGCTTAAGCAGAGTATTAGAACGTTTGGTTGACCACACGTACCCTAGACTTCCCTCCAAACCCGTACTGAATAACAATTACACATGTAATGACGTATCAAACAAGATTTTGTTGCAGCAATCATATTCATACATCCAGATACTCAAAATTTCCTCTTTGTTTAATTGATAAGTCATTGTTCTCTACTATCTGACACGGATACAAATTTCTGGAGAGACAATAGTTAATATGAAGCAGATGTCGGTGCAGTTTTTTTTTTATACAGCCGGCTGGTTTGTGGTGGGTGTATTCGCTACATTATATACTTACTGCCCTATGATATGCGGAGTTTAACAACCACAAACCATGCAATTTATTTTTTAAAAATGGAATAATCTGACAGTAGCCTGGGTGATGCTTTCTGTTACCCATTGATCTCGTGTATCGTCATTTCAGTAAAAACAACTTTAAGTACTGCGTAAAACCAAAACCAAGCGAATATGTATCGAGCCTGCTTTAATCAAAAAGGTGTTGTTATAAGGTAACGGATTGTCATATAACAGCGTCCGTTTGAGATTAACGTATAGCTTTAGGGAATATTGAAGCACGGCGTTTTTACCGAATTTCTGTGAAAGTGTTACTGTTAATTTGCCATTAACAATGAGACAATTATATGGTTTCCTTGGCCGGTAGTGTATCTCAAGAGCTTTCTATGGCGTTTAATGACCTATTCAGTGGAATGAATGGAGGGCTTCGTCAAGATGACAAAGCCTCCAAGCGGTGCAATTTATATCCCTCAGCCGTAGAGTGTGACTAGAATATGGATAGTTCATAGATATATACTTAATTATTTAACACCAACGAATAAAAAGAAATCCCACACTCTATGTCAGCATCCAGTTTTTCCCTCACAGTTGAGATGATTGCATTAGCACAACCTTAAGGAACGGAGTAATACAAACGCCACAGCAAAGTTTTTTCAAACGGACTACGTCTTTACATTGGGAGTTTTTGCGACTTTTTTTTCGGCTAGCTGGAAGACCGAATATCAATCCGGACCAAATAACCGGCGCACTGTTACACGTGTTTGTAATTCTGAATCTATAAAATCATTGCTTATTAAAGCCAAAAACATTAAATTTTTTAATTCTCGATTTGGTTAAATTGCGAATCTTTACAGCAGCATGGTACGTTATGTTTAAATATATAGGAAACAAATGAAATAACGTTTACAGCAAGGTTTTAAATCTACACAACTGCTTGTTACATTTTTAAAAGTATATTCTAATTAAATGAAAGTAGCCCAAAATACAAATTGTAAAAAAGGCATTGTCTAGAAATATGACGCTATACTCGTTTTCAGCTGTGCATTAAAACGTAGAGATATGATAGAACTCTTTGAAGTGGTAAATGTAAAAAAAAATACATAGATTGAAACGGACAAATATTTTATTGATGTAAATCTGTGCTTCAGGCGGTATTTACGCTCAATCGACCTACAAGGGAGAGAGATGAATGCAGATGCTAACAAAAAACAGGTTTACCGCGACAACAACTCGTAAGCGTGCTTACAATGTCAAAGGTCAACCTGTTTATCAATCTAATTCTAGATTCAATTGGTCTTGATGCATTGCCCTTGTAATTGCTTGGCTCCCTGTTACACAATATCACGTTAGAGAGTCTTGCACAATGATTAATGTCATTCAGTTTATTTCCGTTGTTTATTGCTATTTACAAACAAAAAGTTATCTTTAATTTATATTTGTAGAATACTTCACATAGAGTGCATTGTATAATAATGCACGTTTTCAGGTCTCTTCGTCTACTCGTCAGTTGTTAAGTATACTTGTTTTTAGCGATCAAAGTTTAAACGATCTGTATAAATGCAGAAGCCCATGCATCATAGACAGATTAAACATAAGTTGAAGTAGATTTTAAATCGCTAGATTTTAATTGAGGCTTCACAGGTTTGAAACATATTACAATTATATGGATGTCAACTTCTATGTTTATTACAGATTTGCATAATTTTTAAAACATATCTTATTTGTTTTATACTGTATCTAACAGTGTACCTTAGGTCAATTATTTGGAATACATTTAAATACTATACTGATGTCTATGGGATTTTTATTGTCATTTTAGGTGTTGTATGAGACCCTTCAGTCTTAGTGTTTTGAACATGTGGAATGCAAATTTGGTTCACGTCTTTTGTCTATCTAGGTTTGGCGAACATCATTCAATTGAATGGGATCACCAGAATACTTATTAAGTAACTAACTATTGCAAGTTTAAAATACTATAAGTCTGGACAAAAAAAACAAATAAAATTATCAAAATCCATTGTAAAAAATTGCCAAACCGATTGACCAAATATCCTATAAAGTTTTCAAACCGATAGGCCACATACCACTGGACGGTTTGATGATCGAATGACAGTGTATATTTCGGACGGATGGGCGGATGTGAGGTACAGTTTTCTGTCCTGTATTAATTTTGAGCAAGACGATTTTTGAACAAAACACAACATGTTGATTGATGCTCACAACATTCGAATGGCCCCCACAACGTAATAAGTTTGTTTGACAGACGCAGCATATAAAGTTGTAGCATAGTCTGCTAATATCGTCTTTGCTGTGAGAAACCATACTCTTCAAAACCAGACAAAACTTAACTAAAACACGGTGACCCCATAAATCCCTGCGCGGACTATTTTAGTCAGGAGTGAACGGTCTTCAGGTGTGGCCTTCGGTAGCTTCTTAACAGAGATGTGAATCGGCTGACAAACGAGCGTTAACAAGAACAGGTGGATTCAGTTAGAAATCACTAACAGCTTCTCGGGCCAATTACTCAGAGCGATGAGAGGAATGGAGCCTGTACATCACCTTTATTCCACTTCGGTTAAGCTGCCAGAGAATCGTTAGACAATAGCATGCACCGCCTCACAAATAAAAACCAACTACAACACTGCTGACACAGCATTCGCATATAAATTGATTGTGTTTCTTTGATTGGGGTGTAACGCCAAAGGTTATTTCTGTCATATGTCGATGGCCTCGACGTCACAGGCAACATACAATAACCCAGCAAGACGATCACAAGTGCAAACGGTCGCCTTCACTTCGTGCCTCCATAGATCGGAGAGCACCAGGACAACGGGAAGCTTCCAGCAGCCAGAAAGCTATTAAAATCCCGTATGAATTGTGAAGAAATACAGCTTAATGATAGTAGCTATTGCACAACGCATTATGTCTGTTATTAAAAACAGTGTGGTCTTTTAATATTAGACACTACATTAAGCACGATTCTTTTCTGGAATAAAGCGCGCGGACTTTGACCTAGAGTCTCTACTACCGTTCTTCTAAAGATATTGTCAAATTAGTAATGCTTAATTATATTGTGTAACCATGGGAATCCAGTAAACGATATAATTAAAAGTGCATGAAAAAAAAACTCATTCCCCAAGAACTGTTTGTATTTAATTTTCTGTTATGTTGTGCCAAGGGAATAAGAATTTGTGGAAACCATTACGTTTTAAAATTGATTAAAACATCAAATTATTAAAACGTGAAATATACATTAAGAAGACGGGTTTTAAAACTAAGATATTTAATGAGTGCATGTCAAATTGTTCTGCCTGTGGTTAAATAAAGAAAGGCTGTAAACTGGTATGTAACAAGAACAAGAAAGAACACGATGTGAGTTGTATTTTCGTGCGAGACGTCACAAAATATCGAGAAAAAAAAGGGGAGTGAAGGGGGGGGGGGGGGGCATTCGTACCCCCCCCCCCCCCCCCCCCCCCCCCCCCCCCCCCCCCCCCCCCAGTCGTCCTTCGAGTGAAGGCGGATTTGTTTTTACAGATACGGGGTTTGGCGAGAATATCGCTTTCGTCCAACTGTTTTTAACATACTTATCTGTGTAGTTAAATGACTGTGAAACCAGATAGCCAGAAAATGAACTGCAGATACACTGTAATAAAGAGCGTCTGTTTAACATCATGAGATGACGTGCATTGCCATTGAAAGCCAAGAGGGTACTTGCTCAACGTCTGTGTACAGCATAGTTTATATTCTGACGCAATATGGTTTTCGATTGCTTGAAATGTTTTGTGTTTAACACAAAAATGTCTTTGACAATTGGGCCACAATGAAGTTTTATATATATTATTGACTGTATTATATTTGTATTGTTGAGAGAGAACAGTCCGCTTGTCTCCATTGGGATTCTTGGTCGAATATATGTCTAGCCGGACCAACGCTCTAACCAACTGAGATAGAAAATATAAGGTAATAAAGATTTAAATACATGCTGTTAATTTCACAACAATTTTAAAGGGTAAACCGTTTTAAACGGCAAGTAATGGGACCTGAGATTCATCGACCAGATGACCCGTTTTCCTCCACGGCTCCTCCTCATCAAGTTGACTGGAGAACTGCAAGCACAGGTCGATTACTCAAATGCAGCGTCAATAATAAAACATCAGATAAATTGCTTGGGGTAGCAGAAATGTATCTGGACTCTCCTGCTTGGTACATGTCGACACAATCCCACAAGATTAAATGTGGCAGTTCGTCTATCCAGTTCGTTGAGTTAGGTGCACGATCGGCTTTTGTCATCATTTCTCGCGTTACTTTTCATATACAGACAGTCAATCAACGTAATATATTTAATGTCACGTGATGTTTTGCCTAAAATAAATGATATAAAAACCGCTAGTGCACCTTAATGTCATTGTTCTAATTCACCAGTCACTATATCTGGCACAGAGAAAGCTGATTGGCTGCCTATATTGTGATACTAATTCCCGGTGGCTCTGTCGTCAGCCTTTGTAGTTAAGTCGGTTAGACAGCTGGCACTGCTAGGTAGAGACTCGAGTTCAAATCTCAGTGGAGGCAAGCAATATTTCCCTCTAAATATTGCTTATGGCATCGTTGTAATGTTCGAAAAAGTTAATATCTAGTCGTTTATGACACAGCTGTTGGGCCAGTGATAAGTGGATACACATAACAGAGTAGATATATATTGCACGGCATATAAGCCTATTGCCAAAGTATAAAAGTAAATATATCAGCTGTATACAGGCCTATAAGGCCTATAAACACTCCAGTGATAACAATATGACTATTCCAGTCTGATGGCTGACAATGACCCTAATGGTGGTGGACGATACAGACAAAACACCTGTAGCCATGTCCAGCTCAATATTGTGTTATGTACACAAGTACTCCGTTTAGTAAACAACAAATTGAATAGGCTAGACACAAACAAAAGCTGCGCCACGTCGATAACGTGAAGTTCCATATTATAAACAGACTATAGCAACTCCGACAACGGGTCAAGACATAATGGGAGCCAAATAAATCAGTGTGCGGATTTAAAGTTGAGTGTCCGTCATGCAAACCGAAGCGTGAATTTGTAGATCAGGGTTCGGGTTAATGATTGGCCTATTCTACAACCTAATCCTTAACCTTAAACCTAAATCAAATGTAAAGCATTAACCTAAGACTAAAAATTGTGTAAATGTAACATGAAAGGGTGTCCGTCCAAAGATCCCTCATTATATTAGTACTTGGTATCGGACTATGGTGGGGTTAGGCTTAGGATTAGTTTTAGGGCTAGGTTTACCATTAACCCTAACCTAGAACTAAGAATACACGTTATGTCTTACATAACGGATAAATGGATTTTTAACCTCTGCTAACAGGAAAATCCCAAGGAATATCAAATATCATATAGACTGCATTGACAGTACCCTACCATGACCTACACTAAATAGTTGACTACTGAAAGCGTATATGTATTTAGCGATATAAATTATGACTTGACATATTTGTACTAGTTTAAACATGCCATATAAAAAGCCTTATGTTTGCCTAGTCGATAAGAAAAATATAATTTTATCCACTCATTTGTAGTCCAGTAAGGAATAAGTGTGAACTTCCAGGTGTTTTCCATGGACGGGCTTAACTTAAGGTTAATTAGTATTGGTAGAGAAATGTGACCTCAACGAAGATTTGAATATTTCATATGTTGTTGTTCAACTATGAATAGACTACAAGCCTGTATCCGATATCACATCGTGATGAGATTTGAAAGACAATCCATGTTACTATGTCCAGCTATAGGCGGAAACGAGTTAAAATAACTACAACGGGCCAAATGTTTACAGAAATTAAAACCACAGATAGACTGATTAGTGTGAAATTATGAATAACTAGAGAGGGAATTTAAGTTAAAACCGGAAACCGACTGATAAAATGTAAAATTACGTGTAGCAGGAGTAGAAATTTGCCACAAAAAAAGAGGGCAGAACAAAATCCCGCGAAATGGGATAAATTTAAGAAATCATTGCTTAATGCAAATACAAAGATATATTTTATATCGAAATAGTTTAATTTTATGAGATTGCAGAGAGTTTTGTGATAATGCCTAATGAAATGTTACATGCTACATAGCAAGGTAAAGCAGACACAGTGGAATGTTATAAAATGAATTGTCTTACTTCTGACATCTTTGGACGCCTCCTTCATCAGTTTCCCAATGTCCCGTTTTGGGTCGTCCTGATCGAATGGACGGAACCATGGTCGCACACCTAAGAATGTTTTTGCGGCAATAAAGATAGCCTCCATTGTAAAGTAGCAATTGGATCGTCCTTTGTTCGATTCTGTTGGATAGTCGTGGTAAAGTAGACCAACTTTCGTCCAGTTGAAATTCAGGCATAAATGTATGAAGAATAATCCTGCCTTAGCGTATGGGGCTTGTATACGAGTTAACAGTTTATAATTACTTTTGTCTTGAAAAGCGGCGACTAGACCCCCTGCGCTCAGAAGGGGAATCCCCCAGCTAGGGGAGTAGCGGGCCACCGGGGCCACAGCGTAATCACATCCGGGGCCTATGAACACATTGGCATCGCCCTTCATCATCATATCGATGGCGGCTAGAGGTCCGTAAGTTTCTGAACACATGGAATCTCGGCTGTGAATCTCTATGTGATGATCGGGTAACCTAGAGGTATCGTTGTTTAAACTTTCTACAGCGTATTCTACGGCGGGCAACGTCACTGGCACCGCCCAGGGATACGTTCCCTTATATGGCAAAATGACACCTAGCTTTACAATTGATAAATTAGATCTGGCACAATTCACTAACTGTATGCTAATTAAAAGGATAATCCATTGATACAACTCCTTCGGCCTCAGGTATCGTTTAGAAATGAAATCCGCCATCTTCTGAACTATACAGATACTCCCATGTAAATACACCCAACTTTTAAATTTATATAATCAAATTTTAGCAGTTATTTGTTACAAATTTAAATATCAAATCAAGGTTGAAAACAGAAGCAAATTCCACATGACTGCCGATACGTTCACAGTAGAAGTAACACTATTAACTCCTTGTATTTGGACGATTTCAGAATCGAATTTTAATCGACCAGGGAACAAAAAACACAGATCAATAGAGGCAGACAAAATATGTAGACTGTTGTAAAAACCTTAAAATGAAAAAGGCGATTTTTGCGGAATTCTAGAAAAACAAAGGGGTCAGCTGTAGCTGTCATTTACAGATATCAAGAATGGCACGTATACTATTCCATAGTATTTTTGATAGCTTGTGCTTATAACCAAGGCATGTTCAATCAGCCATAGTTATAAAAGTCGCATGTACAGAAAATTCCACAGTTAAAACATTTTACAGCCAGGATATGAGAACAAGCGTTTAGCTTAAAATACACCACTAAAACTGCCATAAAGGAAAGCAGACTTGATTTACATTCTTGTCTGTGCCGAGTATAGTTAACATTGTACAAGAAGTAGCATATGAAAGAAGGCAGTAAATCAAGCAGGGAACATGTGTTATGAGCCTATTTCTTTGCACTGATTGTCGGATTGTCTCTGCTAAAGAGGAAAGCTTTTTACTCAATTTTAATCACCAAAACAAAGTCCTCTTGAGAAATATAAGGGCCTTTAGCTGTAAGCTCATTGCGATTGACTCTCAATTTTCAATATGAATCAGAAATCCGCTTACCTCAGGCTGCTGAAAACTGCACAAAAAATTGCGATATGTAGAACACTGATTCAGCTAGGAATCACACGAATAAAACACGATGATTTCAGACAAACTAAAAATACGGGAAACAGATGTCCAGTTGATTTTAACTAAGTTCTATATCCGTTTAGGCTGCATGGTTTTTCCTTTCTAATAACGTCACTTTACACAAGCAACTTCCTCCGCTAGTAACATTGACCGGTGTAAAGCAGTACTGGTCGAAGTATCTCTGCTAAAATCCGTCTGGAACTTATAGGCCTTTCCACGCTTGTACGGTTAAACATGTTTCATCTTAATTCACGAGCCGGCTTCGAACGAGTCCAGCGATTGTCTGGAGACCGCGCTAGCTTTACCCTTCATTCGCTGAGATTCACAAACCTACAGGTATCCGTCCACGCGGACTTTCGCGACCAGAGAATGACATCACTGAGGTATTGCCCTAAGGGTAGATATTAGTTTGAATAACACCGAGCACAAGAAAGTCTCACTTACACTTGTTTGTATAATATATGGTCCAGTTTAAATGCTGTTTGCTCGACATGATCTTGTTTTAATTAGCCTATTTACCAGCCAAACACCCGATACTCGATACCCGAAACTCCTATAGGCCCTATATCTGTCGGCTTGATACCTGTTTGTGCTGTGAAATATCCTGCGCGATGTGTTACACAGCGCTCGCGAGCAACCATCGTGTTATACTTATGATACAACGGGGAGACACGGACCCTTCAAGAGCTCTGCTTCGCAGTCGATTTTTTTCAACTGGAGTAGCAGTGAATGGCAGATGCTCTCTCTGTTACTAAAGGTTGTGAGGAACGGCACTGTAACAAGACACGGCCTCGACAGGTAGTCATTTTCTGCTTGAAACGCAAAATTAAACGCAAACGTATATGCAAAGTGTATGCATTTTGCATTATACACAACTGTCATTTTAAGGTTTCCGCAACAATATGCATACAGTATTTTCGTTATTTTAGAACAACACTTTCTTAGTTTGACCAAATTCTAGTTCAGATAATGTTGCAGGTTGAAACCCGTCCGAGAATTGAACCAGCGACACTCGGAGTAAGGCACCGAATCACCAGCAATACATATAGCACAAATAAGCGCAATTAAATACAATACAAATATGGCCAGTTAAAATCTATGACTAGTATAACTTTGCTTCATTTAAATAATGAAGAAATCTGTGTTTCTGAAAAAAGCTAAGGCCTAAAAATACTAGGAAATTTGCACTAAGGGCATAGTTGAACAGTGTAGGATATACTTAGGATGTAAGTGGTCAATGATTTGAATTTTTTCTGACCGGATCAATCTGTTTCACTTCAGCCCATTGTGTTTGTCCTAATGACTATTTTGGGTAAATGAATAATGGGTAACCTATGCCTAATAGGGAGTGTTCTTCATGACCTCCGAATGACATATGGATTTAAAAGGTTGTTCTTAGATCTTAAGTTTTTAGTCAGGGGCTCTATTCATAAAGCTACTACAGTACTTGTTTGAGTTGAGTAAAATTAAGCCGAGTTATACAACCTGTTATTTTCCCCTGTAAAAGGTGAATTTTGAAATACTTAGGTTAACAAGTTATAAATTTCCCTGATACTCTTTCACATGATGTTTTAAATATACTTAAGTATAGCGCCTTACTTAAGGTTATTTCACTCACATGGCGGTGTGACTGACAGTTGATTCTATTTAAAATTCCAGCAAACACATCTTATATCTATTCTGCCCTACTCTGGCAAAAGGAAGCAAGTGACAAAACCTTCATTATGATATTTTGGCATTAAACATGAATGTTTACAGCCGTTAAAGAATATACTAGCTACCGAGACTTTAAAGCTATTTAAATAATCACAATAAAAGCCAAAATAAGGTGATAATGATCCTATTGGATAAACATCGAAATATATATCTGAAATGTCAGTTGCTTCCTTTTGTCAGAGAAACTATGATAATTATGAACTGAAAAACAACAACACAAGGAAGCAAGTACAGAAATCAACTGAACTGTTTTCGATAATTGTCTAAAATTTATTTATATATAGCAAAACACTCTGTATTGAATTATATGCTCAACAAAAAAATATTTTAGTCGCTTATATCAGCCAATACAGTTAAGATTATTTGATAGATGTGTTTATATACATCATCAGTATAATTATGGTGAACATTTTTAAATTTCACTTAGCAGCATTCCGGTGATTTCCTTGTTATTGTTAATAAAATCATTAAATGATTTATACATTTCAATAAGTAAACATTTAATTACTTGTGATTTAACTGTCTAGACGTCAGTTAATAGACAGTTAACTATGCATATAAGACATGTGTTGTATTGTGTAAAACCAACGTTTAAGTGTAAGTGAATAAATTTATTGAAGGATTATGACATTTCAACAAAGAAAATATTTCTTTATTTGGTGTATAAACTGTAGATGCCTTTAATGTTACTTTGCCTTGTAAGACATTGGCTTTATAGACTAAGTTACTGTCAATCAGATCGGGAGAATCTTCGTCAATTGGTAAATTACTCCAGAGTTGACAAAGACGTCATTACCACACTGAATCACATATATCCTCAGCATCAGTTGATGAGATGGAACTTAGTACATGTATATCTGCAGCCTCGTTTCCAGTTCCATGCCCCGGGCCCCTAAACAAAAAGAACATGTTACATTAATTTACCATGTATAAACAAACATTCAGAAAGTTATATTCCTATTCTGTTGTTAGAACATGTGCTAGAAGTCTTTGATATTTTTATTTGTGCAGTACTAGAGGAACATATCAAACTGGTTCATTATGGTTACAGGTACAAATGGCTGACTAGCAAACGGACGTCACTTTCACTTTTTAAATTAACAAATTATCAGTTATACTTTATCATTTCACAACGTTGCACGCTTTCTTGTCCTCCAAAATAAACTTTAAAAATAATGAGCTTAGGTTCAAAACACTGGACTTGTCCCTTGAACCGTTAAGAAGAAAAAAATAATCATAATGTGTGTCTCTCTGTTAGCCTCAGACATAGTCACTTAAATAAAAGTGTTTATCTATGACACATAATGCTTATTATTTAACTAATTAATGTCACATGTCTGCAACATATCTATTGTTGTACAACAACAACACAACAATAAACACAGCATTAAATTACTGATTTATCTAAATACACAAAAAAAAAGCTTTCAAAACAGCCATTATATTTCTCACTTCTTCTGTAAAATCATCCCACTGTAACTTTGATGGACCGAACCCGTAAGCTATGGCCCACGCGATTGGCTGATAGCAGACAGAATGAGTATTTTCAGTGGTTAGTTACTTGCTCCCTTTTGTTGTTGTTTTTTGCTTACATGTATGATGTTGCTTCCTTTTTCCAGCTCTGTACAGAGCTTTAATACTATAGTGTATTTTTACAAATAATCTTGTCAGTATATGCAGAATATATTCAAGTACTCACAAAATATATTATCTCATTTTTGGCCTGTTTGTCATTTGCTTCCTTTTGCCAGAGGAAGGCAGTATTGTTGATATCTTTGATGGATCGATATGTGATCGTTGTATCTGGGACAGTGTATATGTTATATCGTCTAGCGTATCATTCCACTTAAAAAGCCGCGCATGTGCTTGATACATGTCTGTCTGAAGCTTGGCATACTATAGCCAAACAGGTTCTAGTAATAATACACATCCGTGGTTACATATGTCATAAAGCAGATCAAACTTTGAAATGTTGGCACTTATGGGCCACATGAAAAGCTTAATTCTTGTCTATTAAGTCAACTATGGTTTGTATACATACATTTGGTTTCATGTATCAGTTCTTTGCACAATGATAATGATTTGCAAATATTTGCCTAGACAGAAGACACAAAAATTATTCAGAAGCAGTGTTTATCCTGTCAGAAAATAAGGCCCGGTAAAGTGTCTGTCGATCGTACACATTTTCCGTTTTTTTTTTTCTACATTAAAACAACCCCATTGAAATGAAGCGATCAAATCAGTTAATGAACTTATAGAGTGTGCAAACAGCCAATAAATATCGCAATATATATATTTGATGCATAGTGTTGTCATATCACGGGGAACCCTGGGCCAGGTTTATCTCTACAATTACCATTATGTTTCATAAGTCTACAATGTAATAGTTTTCATATCGTTTCAATATGCGTAATCATGATATATAGCAGATAATCCCTCTTGATGAGAGCAGTATGTGTTCAACTATAAACGTACTGATGTACCGGAGCAATAATAATGTTTACACATAGCAAGACACTTCACAGTGTATGGTTGTGTTACCTTTACAACTATTGTTGGATACACCTCCGTCATATAAGCAAAATAACTAATGACACAGCTCTAAACAATAATCACTCAATCGATCAATGGACAAACTAACAGACAAATCAATCCATTGATCAGCCAATCAATCCATCAACAACCAATCAAACCAATCAGCCGATCAACCAATGAATATCAAACATTCATATAATAAAAATGGACATCATTATTCTGAGTCTATTTTACTATTTGCACTATTCTGGTTCTATTTTGCGGACTTATTGGATAGAAATAGCACAAACTAGCAGTATCCATTATCTCACCTGAATATAACTATAATTTGTAACCCTTTATTAATGAATGAGCATGTTGTGAATTGAATTGAATATTTATTCACCAAATATAAATCTGTTACATGTAAGTGCTAATGCCAGGCGGCGGTAATAAAACCCCTAGGGGGGTGATATGTATACACCCACTATATATGATAGACATTTCCACTTCCAGTATGTTACACAGTGATAAAGAGCTGAGGGCAAATACTAGCGATTATGACCTGTAGATGCCGTTGATCAGCAAGACTATTATTCAGACAGTTACAGGTCTATCTACCCGGAGCTATATTAGAATGACACAAAATACACTCATCAGCAGCATCTGGTTTGTTAGTTGTATATGGGTAGACAATGCTAAGTAAAGTGTGATACTCGTTTAACTCGTGCAATTCATACGTAAACTATATCTACACACGATTATTGGCTAATTGATTCGTTGGACTGATGATTGGTTGATTTATATATTGCCTCTTTGATTTGTGGGTTGGTTGTTTATATATTAATTGATTGATTGGCTTGTTGGTTGATTAATTGATATCTTGATTGATTGATTGGTATATTGATTGTTTTATGGATTGATTAATGGATCCATTAAATATCAGTTTATTGAATGATTGAGTCATTGAGTGGTTAAATGCACTTAACCACAGAGCATATTTGCATATAAAAAGCCAACCAAGATAAAGTGACCTCGATGTCAAGCTAAATATATATCATCCATATACCTATATCATTAAAACATATGCTTGATTATAGCATAACCCGCATAAAGTGTTCTCATGTTTAATGCATATGATTTTTTTTTTAACGTTGACACAAGATACAAGTTCATGGAACTATTGCACTATTCGTGAACCGAGCTGCTGGCTTAACTTTGTTTATAAACAAGAAGTTTTGCTATGTTTCAGCTTGGACCATTTTTCTCGTGATAGTCCATGGTGTAGATAAAAAGGGACGAACATATGGGACTGTCGACGATCAAAGACTGGATAAGCATAACGACGCCACATACATGTATACAGTTGCTGACTGTAGCTCAAGTGTCAGCTGTCCGAAAGACGAGCAATCATAATAGATTAAATCGCTATAGGCTGATAAGGGGTAACTCTTCAACATGACGTTACGTCATCTAATAGCGTATTAAATGTCGTAGCTCTTCCAGCAACAGAACCCTGTGCAACAAGAATGCTCACTCACAACGTGAGCCAGTCGATTTAGCTGCATTATGACATTTACTTTATTCCAATGGCCCTTTAGCGCTTAAGACCGGTGGTAACAAGATTGCCGGAACCCATACCAGTGTTAGATAACGGTGCTGGTGGCAAATATGATCTTATTGATAACTATGCATCTTCATACATAAAATAGCCAACCTTATCTGAAGGTTGGCCTTTGTAATTGTGACATACATAGAACTATGTGACCAGATCAGGCGTTACCGTCTGCGAGGATCCCAGGATAGATTTCACTACATATGAGGTACTTCCGCAAACTTGTACAATTAGATGACTGGTGATATTAGTATATTTCCGGCGTCCAATTAACGTTATTCCCTTTCCAATGAACATGCAGCATATGTTGATAATGGAGTGAAGCATAACGTAGTAGAGAATGATGACAACATTAAAAAGGATGAACAATTCATGTTGAGGAATTCATGCGGGAATCGAACACTCGACACCAGAGATGAGGGGGCTATGTGGAACAGAATCTTACACTCACTAGAGCGTACACTCAAGACCTCTCCGCCACGGAGGTCCCTTCGGTTTATTTAAACCAAATTCGGTAGTGATATTACAGGTAACCACCAAAGTATTTATACCGTATTAGAGGATTTGTTAAAATGCGTTCAAACGCCGTACCTAAGGTTTAATATTTCACTCACATGACGGCGTGCCAGCCTAATGGGTGAAGGAAAACACCTTTGACACCACTGGCAAACAAACACGACGAACAAATCAGCTCATGCTGCCCCTTAACTCCGAGAGCACCAGGGCAACAGAAAGCTACATTCTAAAACCACCGTGGTTAATAATTAGAAATGAACTATCTATAGTTATTTTTGGAGATGTCGCCATATTCTATTTTGTAAAACGTATCAGTGGAAATTCAAAGAGCACTACATTTCGAAAAGAAGTCAACTTTCTGTAATGCACCTGTGTCATCTTAAGAAGAATACCTAACCATTAGGGAATGACAACCCAATCAAATAAACGACTAACAGAAGCCTCACAAAATAAAGATATAGCTGGAATTTTTTTTCTTAAAATTCCTGTATTAAATTTGACATATCATCGTTTCTGGTGCAGCTTGTGTGTTTTTTTTTATGGATTTTATTATTCCCTTTATTATTTTAGAAAAAGAACAATTTCCCCTCGTTTTCTGTTTCTGCCAATCATACCAACATTCCAATTAACGTGTAAGACATATGAAACGTTCACTGACAGGTGTTGCAAGTGTGTAATGAGGCCATCCCTGATATCGGGTGGTACTGTGAACACGTGGTCTTTGTTCATCTGACAAAAACAGCACTCAAGCATCAGGTGGACTGTATTAAAAATATGTTTGCCAAATGAACATAGATTGAAAGCCACAGATTGGACATTTAATAACTTGAAAAATTAAAATATTTTTTCTCACCTCGTTTCTAAAAATCTTTTTTTTAAAGATAAAATTTCCATCCAAAGAAAATCCCCGACATAATTCTTAGTTTTTTGATGTGTTTTCAGTTGGATTAGTTAAATAAGCAAATCAGCAAATAAGCAAAAAAAAAAAAAAAAAAGAAGAATAGCATAGGTAGAGAATATTGTAGATGCAATTCCCCATATATCAATGACTGCTTTTAGAAATATATATCAACTTTCACCACTTAAATAATATAGCTTTAACTTAACTGATACAAACACGGGTTACTGAAGCTAGCTAGTTTGATTTTGATTTTAAGCAAAAGGGGGAATGTCACTTCGCTCATAAGAAGGCATGCCAGTAAATGGGTAAGACAAAATGGCCTTGAAGCCTCATTATAAGGTTCTGGACATAGACATCACACAAACTCGGTTTCTTGCCCCCCCCCCCCCTTAGCTGTAGCCGTACCAGCGCAACACGAACCTCAACCACTCACCATAGAATGCGACACCCGTGTTTATATCTAAGTATTTGCACAACACGATCTTTAAATGGCCGGCGATACGTTAAAAGCAGCACTTCCCACTTCAAGAGTCATATCAAATGATTTAGATTGCACACGAGCGTAACCACATGCGACACTGAAGTGGTTCCTCTAACAGATAAGTAAATATATATAAATTTGCTCCACTGATTTTGACAGTTAAAGAGACAAGAGATTATATTGTCGGGGTCAATTGGTACACGAGTTCAAACATGTTTTTTGACATTTCTGAAATATCGGCTTAAGAGGGGAATAAGCACAATTTAGCATAACGTTTTGTTGGCTGGTAAGCTTCCTGCTGTCCTGTTGCTCTCAGAGCAAGGATGCGACACGAAGACTATTTGTTTATATTGCCCTTTAGTTGTCCTGTCTCTGTGGCTTGGTTTTGTTGCCATCGGTGTCACAGGTGATTTCATTTACTCTCTGGGATGACACGCCGTCAAATGCGTGAAATAATCTAAAATTTAGACGCGGTAACGCTCTAATGAATCAACAAACAAAGAAGCAAACAACTTCACAATTATAAACAAAACAAAAGCAATGGCTTCTAACGAGGTTTATGCACTTTTTCAGGCTGAAATATGACAGGGGCGGTTAATCTTACCACACGGATGGTTCTATAGTTCTTCCTAAAACATCTAGTATAATTAGCATCGAAGGATTATGACCGTTAGTGTATCAATGCTAAGGTGTCGGATCTGACATATTGAATTATTAAGCTAGTTTGTGTGAACACGCTCACGTGGGACCCAAGTGTGTAATGCATGGGGGTTGGTGGGGTTGGTGGGCATGGGCAAAAGGTAGGGTAATTTGTTGGCTTTACGTGGGACCTACACGAGCTGCCAATGAACACTAATAATTTGTTTTTCATGTTAAATAAGCAGCAAATTATGTGAAAAAATTATTTTAAAAAATATGTACACAATAAAACGTGTAAATTAGTATGAACAGGTAATCAATTTACCCTGGCCAAGATATGGTCTTGTCCATTTTCGAGAAAACGCGCGTGAGTCGCGTGATTTCAGTTGGAGCGGTAGAATTAAGATTTACTGCCTTTGTTGAGAAAGTGTTCTGTATTAGTTACGGTAGCCTAGCCTGCGATTATATATACATCTACACAGCCCACATAGGTCCCACGAAGGTCCCTCGGACAAATCCACATGGGTCCGACATAGTAGCCCATGTAGGACCCATATGGGTCCCATCAGTCATTGTTGGCTGGGACATTCTGGCAGGATTCCAGATGCGAAACAACACATACGATTGTTTTAGCAGAACACGAGAGCTAGCCGGTGGTACATTAGTTCATAACAGATACACGTACCCATGACAAAAAAAACCCCAAAAACCCCAAGCAATCAGCTTCATATTCTATATATATTTTTGTGAACCCCAGCGTCACCGGGGGAACCAAAGGTGGGCAAGAAATTCTGCAGTTTACCTGTACAAACGAAAAAAAAACAAACCCGGTTCCATCTGTGATTTATCATATACTCAAAATGAACAAAAAAAGGACGCTTCAGATAAGGAAGGCATCTAAAGTGTTATTTCGATACAAGTTTGTATTGCGATGATAGAGATTGAGTGTAATATATCATACCAGCACCCAGGCATGACACATGTATTTATATCATAAATTGCTTCCTCTGCCGTCGAATAATAAACCAAAAAGCTACTTCACTGTCTAGATTCTGACATAAATTTCTCTTTAACGAATCGAAACGATGGGACCGTATCATTGATAATTGCATCTCCGCCGGTTCATTATATATAGAGTGACTGTATAAATACCGGAAATAATTGATGCATGCAGGCAGTTACGTATACACTCTGATAAAAATATGGTTTTAATTGAACCCTTGAAGGTTCTTCAGTCATGGATCTGGTGGAACCTTTTATGGTTCTGTATGGAACCCTCACAACTACTGTTCCATGTATTTAACTCATTACATCAAAAACACTTTTTTGTCTTTATGGTTCCATTTAGAACCATCCTTCTTTCCATTTAGAACGATCCTCTTTTCTAAAGAACTCTCAAACAACCATTGTTTCTGGAAAAGTATGTTCAATCTAATGTTACAAATGGTATTCATCGCTTTTATGGACAGTCAAATCGAAAAAGTAAAAACGATGTGTTGTAGATCATATCGGTCTTCACAGCAACGACATTATTTCAGTCCGTCATGAATGGTAATTCATGAGTAGACCGATGTAAATGGGTAAAAACAACCACAAAATACTGACGACCAATCTGTTTAATTACCTAGATTCTTAAGAACTCATAGTGTTCTAAAGCTGTTTTACTTTGTGTACAGTAAACAAATGAACCTACAAATTCCAAATGAATGCATTTGAAACTTTAAACAGACAGTTCAGGCGTTATGTTAAAGCTCCTTTACTACTTCTATAATAAACACATCGATACATAATTATAATGATTCAGTATTTAGTACTGTTTTAAAAGTAATTTTAAGTCTTGTTCCGCTTTAAAATTAACAGATACGTTGAAACCCCAAAGATCCTTCAATGAAGGTGTATCTTCACTACATGAAAGCCATCCCCAGTAACAGTGTTATAAAGTTTACACTGATTATATTTGTCAATAGTTCACATTGATGTCGACCCGATCAACCAGAGAGATACGAAATGGATTGACAGACACAAGGGTTACGTCTCTGGCAGGGGCTTCAGCAACCCATTTAATTGATTGGTGCTATATACAGATGCTCTGCTAGAACATTAATGATCCTCCATAGCTAACAGCGTAAACTAAATGCGATTTAACTGCCTTTAACCAGACTGCTTGAGTCACTAAAGACCAAATTTGTAAAACAAAACAATTACAAGGATATTTCATGGTGATTTTTATAAAATATTTTGTTCGCTCCACCTATGTCTGTTTTTTTGACTGAAATGAGCACAATTTTAATAGGTTTGTATTATGAACAAACAAACATCGACGTCTCACGGGAATTTATTACTTTGTTTCACACAACTTCCAAGTGAATTCGTCAATATACCTCTAAAAGCAAACCATAAAGTCACTGAGTATATGCTGTAAACTCAAAAGCCCATCCAGGACTTTATACTGTTATAATCTTCTTTATGTAGGCACCTCACCACGCGAACATTAATTACGACCAGATTGTTGTAAACACTATTCCCTAGAAACAAGGCGGTAATATTTTTTTGAATTTAAGTAATCAATTATAAATGAAACCAGGCTGTTAACGACAATAAATGCAAAGCAGGTATTTTGTATCGAGGTATACAAGATTCTCATGGGAGTGATATCTTGCGGAAACTTATTTTATTTCATGATAAATCAGCCACCTAGGGATAGTATTTAGATACAGAATTTAACAAATTTACTTTATGAATCCTTCACCGATTGGGCTGACACGCCGTGTTGTGAGGAAAATAGCTTCAAACACGGCATTATATCGCAATCAGACAACATTGCAATTGTAAAAAATAACACTTTTACACACATACAATCCCCCATCCAAAATCGCCTACTAAACTGCAGCATTTAACAATATCAGTCACAGATATTATCTATAACAAACAAACAGATGAAAAATAGTTATGATAGAAACTATAAAAAAAGCACACGTAGAAAACCTGTCGGATTGAGATTTATATCATTTTACTCTAACGTATTATCTGCTTGACTACGTAGGTTGAGAGTAACAATCTAAGGAGTATTTCGGCGCGAAGTTTGAAATAACTGATCAAATCGGTGTCATTGGGTGAACCTTTCGTTGGTATTCATCTGTCATTAATAGCCGTCCGGATAGATTTGGTTCAAAATCACGTTGTTTCTCTCATTTAAGTTAGTTTAAATACACAGCCGATATCCACATGACGATTCTACTGATACTACATGTGTTGGAGGTAAACAATAGCCTATAACAACAACTACAGACCAATGGACATGGTCAGTGATTACATTCGTGCTCTTATTCTTCGCACTATAGCGGAACAAGACTTTTGTTATGTTGCATTAAATACAGTATGAATAATGTGAGTTCACATATCATGGCCATCCAATGACTTTGTGGAGATTTTCACCTTAGTCAGGCATAAATCTGTCTTTGTTTGTTTATTTGGGGTTAAATGTCGGTCGTACTCAAGGCTATTTCACTTAAATGACGATTGGTTTTCCTCGTTACACTGTTCCTGATCGAATTTGAGTATAACAGCAGGAGGAAATCTCGTAAAAACCATACCCCGTGCTTGCCAGAGCCCTATCGATTGATTCACTTATATACCTGATTGCCTCGTTCCCGTGACCGTTATATTGAATTAGGATTGGTAAGCGCACACGCTAACCCTGAGCCACAGCCGCGGGCTTTAGGTATAATTGCAGCTTTAACAACTAAGAGAATCTCAGTTATGTGAGAGAGTATCAATGTAGCCTCCATGCATAGACTAGCACAATGAAAGTAATAATGATACAAATAATAAATATTAAGTCCGTGGTGTTATATTATAAATCCTGATGTTATATATCTATTAATTACTGTCAATTGTCTGTGAGATTAGACGCACAAAAGTTGTAGATAATAACTACATTGGAATCATTTTACAGAATCAATTATAGTCCATTGTCATATCTCCAGGCGATATCTGAGCCGTTTTTCTAGTCCGGATTTTATAATAAACCGGACGTTCGCCAGGTAATTTACTCGTGCACATCAGCTTAACTTCACTTCCGCTTTAAGCTTGGCAAATGAGTCGAGAGGGAAGATAATGCTGGGATAACAATGGATGTAATAAATGAATAAAAACTGCGAATGCCGCGACTATCCCGTTCCGTTCATGTGGCTTACTGTGAACGTTTATGGGCATTATGCTATGGATTTTATCGCCGGATGTCAGTCTTTTCACACACTCATAAACCCATTCACATTGTACCCAAATAAACAACCGAAAAATATTTGATAGGAAATGCACTTCATAAGGTATGCTGATAGTTCGTTTTTTTATTTATTTTTATACGCTACCAGATTATGTCAAGCCGTTTTATCACTTCTGCCTTCATGTATATATGTTGGATTCTTTTTCACATACGTGAAATTCTTTTCCACAAATGTGGAATTATTTTTCACATATGTAGAATAAATGACTTCAAATTTGTGAAAAATACTTTCACATATGTGAAAAATAATTCAACATATGTGCAATCGAATTTAGCATATGTGAATAAGAATTTCAAAAAGATTTGTACATAAGTAAAGAAAAAAGTAAACTAATTTGACATTGTAGAAAAAGGTAAAGGTGATAAAACGACATGCCATACCAGGTGACTGTAAAATACTCTTGCGTGAAATTGTACATAAAATACTCTCATAGTTTTCAATGATTAATAAAAACTTCTCAAACACGTACGTTATACATTACGTTTCTTTGTTTCTTGATTCGGTTTTTATGTCGTTCTTGAGGTTACCGAATTCACATTTACGACATAATTTTTCGCGAAAATATGGACTAAAGTAAAACAAATATGAAGTCACACATTCTTTTCATTACAATATTTATTTTAAGAAGTAGTAAAAACTTTAAATGGAGATACAATGTCTTATGCTGTGTTCGCAGAAAAGGTCAAAATATTTTAATACAAAATAGTGCACAAAGTTTATTAGTGCAACAATTTTGGTACATTGTTTTTTTACCCTGTTCTATCTCTAAACTGCAGCTCTACCTTGGCCAATAACTGATGAAGATAAGAGAAAAAAAGTTGGCGCGGATGCATAGCGCTGATGAGAGATATAAAAAGCGTCTTTAACAGGCTGGCGAGAGAAAATAACTCTGTGTAAAACATTAAATCTATTTTTACACGGGCTGTAGATTCCACGTGTCAGTGTTAAGCTCATTTTGACAGACCGAGAAAACCTAGTTACTTTACCAGAGAATTCTAGCTAGCAAAAAAGGTTCATACTAAATAACTTCTAGTAACATTCGTACTTTATATACTACATAGCTGTATAAAACTGTGCAACTTTGAAAAATATACAAGCTTTCAAAGATAAGCAAGATTTTTTGTTCAGATTTGTGTTTTGATATATGTATGTATATATAAGTCGCTGACTAGAGCCAATCTGTTTTCTGTGTTTAAATATATCTCAGAGCAACTGGCGTCTCCGCACCGAATAGCTTCTCACCTCTCGGCCTCCTCATTTGGAGCACCAAGGGGAGTCCTTGTACAAAGGTTAATCTTGGAAAAACTTTTAAAACGTGATATCGAAATTTCCTCTGATCTGTGGGAAGAACGTGTGGTTATCTTATAGTATCTTAGTTACCTGACCATGGGCCCTACCACTGAATTTAATTGCCGCCTTGAATTCAACTCGTCATATTCCGACATAAACATTAACCACACGGTTATTGCTCGGATTGAACGCTTCGTCGGTTAGGTCATGTCCGCGTTGGAGTACTTCCCAGAACAATATAACATGGTAAAACGCCGTATACGACACTCGATTTCAAATGCCAAAAAGAATTTCGAGGTGTCAGTTTCCATTTGTTACCTGTTGAATGTTACAATATGACAATTCAAATTTGTATATTATGTTGAGGAATTGTATAAAAGTTTAAACGTGTTAATTTAAAATACGTTTATTACCTCTTCTTATACACGCTGGTCATATTCTGCGTTCATAGTCACTCTAAATGTCAAGCTAGTGAAAGACAGCCTACCTATGACAAATTTATTGGTTTCCTTTACTTTACCAGTATTTTCGTTATTTTTGGGATAACACTTTCTTAGTTAGAACATATACCTGTTCTGAAAATTTTGTAGTTGGAAACTCGTCCAGGAATCGAACCCATGACTCTCAGAGTTCGATTCCCGGACGGGTTTCAACCTACAAAGTTTTCAGAACAGGTATATGTTCTAACTAAGAAAGTGTTATCCCAAAAATAACGAAAATACTGTTAATCTTCACTTTCTAAAAGACACAAAAATTATTAATTGCTTTCAGCTTTGGGAGCTGTGTCACTCTCCTATCAGAGGGGTAGTGAATGTCCGCTGTCTAGAGTCCAGCTGACTAACCTTCTATTTTTGTAGAAGGCTGGGTGGTCTAGATAGCCTGCATTTACTGCTAGCGATTCGGTGCCTAACTGAGGGTCATGGGTTCGATTCCTGGACGGGTTTCAACCTACAAAATGTTCTAAACAGGTTTATGTTCTAACTCAGAAAGTGTTATCCCAAAAATAACGAAAATACTAAGCTTATAGTAAATCTGTTCAATTTGGAAGACACACTGTGTTAATTTGCTGATCTAAATATAACATTTCACATCAGGTCATCCTTAATAATACATATCTGTGTATAATATGTATATGTTTGTTTCTAGTAAGTAACAAGCTTATGAAAAAAAAAAGGTGGGAAGGTAGAGATTATTTTTTTTTATTTCTTTTTTAAAATTTTTTAATAACTTAAAAAAATCTTTTGATTGAAACTGTATCATTGAGCATTATATCTGAAAAAAAGATTTATTACAGTAATTTTGGGTTTTGCTGTTAATGCCAGTGTATTCATTAAAAAAAGTACATTTTTCATTTTTTTGTTGAGGAGATTTTCCTTTGTCTAAGTCACTATAAGTAATTCCCCATTTTCCAAAAAAACGGCAATTAAAAACAAAATTCTGACCATGTCCATTGTCTTTTTTTACATTTAATTTTTTGGGTAGATAGGGTTACAGGAAACAAACTCATTATTATGTATGGCCTAGGTGACTTTTAATAGGATATCTACAACAAAAAAAAAAAAAAGCAATGCCCGCTGATTTCAGGTATGCTAAATATAAATGTTTGTTTCTCCTATAACTTGATAAAGAATGTTTTTTTTTCTTTCCAGATTCTCCTGTTATCATCCACCATTTTCCCTTTAGATGCTGCGAATTGACTGGTTTTATTGACAGTGAGAAATATTTATCACAACTGAAGGAGGACTTGGAACAGCTCAAATTCCATCCAAAAAATAATGACCTTTATAAATTTCACCAGGTAATCAACTTTGCGTGGCGCAGGCAATCGCCGGGTTTGGTTTTTTTACAAGGTTTTTTCCCTCCTTTCTACCCTAATGAGGCAAGGTGCAGAGTGAAGTGGACAAGTCATCGTCATACAAGTAAATTCCCCTTGAGTATGACGTTAAACTCTAATCAAACAAACAAAGAATCTATGATGATTTCCATCACCTATTGGTTTAGCAAGCCATCTTACGGGTGAATTTGCATTAAAAGTCAAGTCAAATCTCCATTAAAAAATCTTAGAAATAATTTTACCAGTTTTTAAATGAACATAACATTTGTGCTATTTGGTTTTCTTTTTTCATTGTAGACTGATGATCTCAAAACAGTTTCAAAACCTACAATAAATAAACTTAGGTAGGTTCAATGAGCCTGTTATATATTTCTTTAATTCAATCACACTCAGCGATTTCCATGAATAAAATGTGATGGATCAACTCCTGCTCTAGATAAACTCACAGAGAGAAGGTTCTAAATAGATCTTAATCTCGAGTTGTCATGGGAAACCTACATACATTTCAAGAGACGGAAAACACCATAATATAATTATATAATTTCTGGATAACCACTTCTTGTTTACGTTTTGTGATACATGTAGAACACAACGTTTTAATACATGTGACTGTATCCTGTATCATCATCAGGTGTAAATTGACTAAAGAAAAATATATAAAGTTTGGGATAAATATGTTTCAAACATATTTTTTTTATGCATTTTAAATATTATTAAAAGTTATTCTTTCCAGAACTTTGATGTTATATATTGTATATTTAAATTATGGTTGGATAAAGTCTGGAATTCAACTTTGATAAATTTTTAATGTTTTTGGTAATCAAAATATTCAGTATTTTTTCAGTTTTTATTGAGTGTAGGGGCGCTTGTATCCTGGCCTTTGGCTGGGACTTAGTAGTTGATTTGTGTGCTGACTAATCCAAATTTTATGTTCCATTCACAAGATCAAGGTATATGAGTGAGTCACACAATGTGGCTCTGTCAATTGCCAGAGGGTGCTTTTTACAAGGTTTCCTCTCAGTTTTCCACTGTAATAAGTCAAGGAACAGCATGAAGTAGACAATTCCTTGTCATATAAGTGAAATATTCTTCAGTCTGACCTTAATTAAACCCCAATCAATCAATCAATGCAATCATCCATACGTCCAAACCTCCGTCCTTTCGTCTTGTATCCTGATTTATTAACCGATGGTGCATGTTAGGGGTGACTATTGAGGCTGATATGACTATTGCGATAGTAGTGGGATACTAAGGGACTATTGCGATACTATTGCAATATTTAAAAAAAGTTTTAAACATCTAAAGTTAACATAATGAAGAAAAATAACTTGTTTCAAACAGGTATGTTTTTCATGTTATCAGCGAGGTTTGTGGTATTTCCGCTGTATTTTAAAACAACACTACAATGCCAACAGGCAATTCGTTTTCTGTCAACATCCAGAACCAAAATGCCCTGTGAGGGAGCGGGTGGTCCATGACCAGGTGGCCCTGCAGAATACTCCATCGGCTTCCTCAGTTGTCGTAAGAGGCAAGAAAAGAGGTTGTTTTCTGTTGCCCTGGCGTCCCAGAGCTAAAGGGTAATGGAAAGCAGATTTGTTTATGATGTTCTATATTTGTGTCTGTCGTCATATTAGTGAAATACCCTTTTGTACGACATTAAATGCCAATCAATTAAACAAACAAATAAAGATACACTCAGGAAACTTATGAACTATCGCAACTATCGATAGTTACATCCACTATCAGCAAAAGTTATTGATATCCTGTGCGACTATAGATATGTTACTATCGGATCACGGACTATCGCGATATATTGATAGTTCGATGCATCATTACAGTACATGTAGTTATCAAATACAAGACCGTGATGCTACTGTATCATCAAGCAAGAACTGTCAACCTTTGATCATAATGGTTCTCCAATTATTTTCTTCACAGACGTATATTATATGAAGATTTCCGTGTTTGGCTGGAAAAGATGACAGGCATCCCCCTGAACAACACTGTTGACCTATCCTGTTCACTCTACAAACAAACAGGTTTGTGCTTCACCAGTTTCAAATCTGCAGTCATTCCTGCTATCTAGTCCGTGAGTTGACCATCAGGTATAATATGTATATAAGTCTGTCACACGGTGTGGCTCCGGTCATTACAGGGGTGGTTTTTACAAGGTTTTCTTCCAGTTTTCCACAATTATTAAGAAAGGAGCAGTGTGAAGTGGACAACCCGTCGTCATATAAGTGAAATGCCCTTGAGTACAATGTTGAACTCTAATCAAGCATACAAACAAAATTGTTGCCATTTAGGACAATGATGTGGCTCCGGCCATTGCGGGGTTGGTTTTTACAAGGTCTCCTTCCAGTTTTCCACAATTATTAGGCAACGAGCTGTGTGAAGTGGACAACCCGTCGTCATATAAGTGAAATACCCTTGAGTACAATGTTGAACTCTAATCAAGCATACAAACAAAATTGTTGCCACTGAGGACAAGGGTGGTTTCCCTCATTTTTATAGGGCTATTGTATAATCGGAAATCGGCAAAAATTAAGTCAAAGACGATTAAGTCATTTTTGGCGAAATCCACGAGGAGTAGCTCTAAACAAAACATTAGTGAAAGCCTATTAATTTTGGGGTTTTTGTAGCTGAATTGTATAGCTATATGCCTGAACTAGAGTATCATATCTAAACAGTCAGATTTAGTGTTTTCAAATCGTATTTAACACGCAAACATTCTGTTCTGCAAATAGTGTACATTTGATCGGCAGTTATGGGTGTAAGTGTATGAGCCCCGTGAAGAGAAAATTTAGAACAAACAAATTCAACTGTTGATCGAAACAATCAGTGTATTTAACCGACGGGCCTAACTCAGCAGTACCAGTACCTCATTTGTTCACCTGGTCAGTTATAATCGGTTGTTTTTAAAGAACCCTTTACTTTGATCAATTAGCAATGTTATATGAACATTTAACTAAAACTCCCAATCGTACATCCAGTCAGTGGTCTGACACATAGGCTATAGCCCCATATCAAAACCCTTAAGCTCTAGTTTGTAATGTTTACTCCATAAACATGATGTATAGTGCGTAAGTTGACAAGGTAAATAATCATTTTGTATAAAATGTAGAATTTCCTTTCAGCTTGTTTGTATTGCGACCTGTTGTTGTTGTCCTGTATTTGTCCAGTCCTGTCTTTGTTTGTTGCCAGTGGTGTCAGGGGGGGTGGTCTCCTTCACCCATTAGGCTGGCACGTCGTCATATAAACAAACAAACAATCAACTTGAAGGTTGATGTTTTTATATTTCAGATACTTTATTGTGTCACGATGATGAACTGGACGGTAGAAGAATAGCTTTTATATTTTACTTGGTATCAGATTGGGCAGAGGAACATGGTGGTACTTTGGACCTGTTTAATGTTGACGGTGAGAGTTTATGGATGCTGCCTATATACAGCCCACAGCCATGGCTAAGTGGTAGCCTGTGTACTTACTACTCCTGCTTCGATGTATGGTTCACTACATTGAGTCCGCCTGTTGACCATCAGGTATTTGAGCGAGTCACACATTGTGGCTCCGGCAATCACGGGGGTGGTTTTTACCAGGTTTTCTCTCAGTTTTCCACCGTAATAAAGCAAGGAATAGTGTGAAATGGACAATCCATCGTTGTATCAGTGAAATACCCGTGAGTACGACATTAAACTCTGATCAAACAAACAAACAAAAACCTTCTCTATATATGCTTCCCCAGGGCTGTGGCTGACTCATTATCATGTTGGGGTCCTAATCCTACTGCAATGTACCGTTCTCAGGATCGAGTCCATATGTCAATCATGACTGAGTCACAGGATGTAGAACCAGCAACTGTGGGGCGGGTTTTTAGAAGGTTTTCTCTCAGTTTTCCATCTAGTATTCCATTGAATAGCAAGGGACAGTGTGAAATGGACAATCAGACCCATATCAGTAAAATACCCTTGAGTACAATGTTTGACCTAAACCAAACAAATGCACGCACAGATCAGCTATGCTTCTTTAATGATCTAGCCGTTTTAGGGCCCGAGGTGGTTGCATAGTGGTTAGCATGTGTACTTGCTAATCCTACTCCATTGTGTCACCCATGGGATCAAGTCTGTCTGTTGACCATCGGGTATATTAATGTAACAGCGGTCACCACAAAGGAGAGACTTGTTGGGTTGTCACGGAACTTTATTGGTGTTTTTGCCACACATGTACATGAACAAATCCCAGAAGAAAATACAAACATAATAAACCACATTAACACAGGTAACATATTTCACACAATTATTTACTAATACTACTCACAAACAAAGTTACCTATTACCAATACAATTACAATAAATATATATATGCTTGCGGTTACTCAATTCATACTCCGGTGGTTATACACGAAGGATGTGCTCATATAAAGAAGAACGTGTTAATAGTAGAATGAACGTAATATAGTAAAGCGGTTTAGTCAAGGTTGACAACTATAACAAATCCATGCTGTATGGCACAACCACTGAAAACACGTCTCTTCAGTGTGTACATGGAGCTACTTATGTGAGATTGAATAACAAAACGAATAACACCCACCCAATCGGTTTGACTAGGGCAGTCAACTTCAAACCCCTCAGTAACAACGGGTTGGACCACAGTGGCAATAAATCTCACCCCTGTGAAATACAATGTTCCGAATAAATACACGCAGCACATTATACAATACAAATGTAAACAATTAATACAATTCTACACCAATATTCTTTATACAACGTGAAACTCATTACTGAAGTTCAACTTCTTGTAATTCTATTTATATCGTAATCTATTTACTATTATTTACACCATAGCATCACTTTTAGAATATATAGTTAAGATGAACACAACCCACCTAACGACACAGAGCTTCGCCGCCGCGGTTTGGTCAGATATTTAGACATGACAAAGGGAGACAGGACAACATGTTTACAACACGAACAGCAACGTTAGAATGTGCGGGTTGCTTGTGCCAAACACTCCACGGACCAGTCTCCGAACCAATCGCTTGTCACCTAATGCCACATGTGACCATCGGGTCAACCACCAATCAATGCTCGCCATCTGTACTAGATATGCTCCATACCGCGTAACGCATTAAATTAACTCTGCCAATAAACTAGTGGTTATGATTTATACTTTTTATTTAATATATATACACGAATAAACAACTAGTCGAATCTAGAGCTTTTACAAATACCGTGACATTAATGAGTGACACGATGTGGCTCTAGAAATTAAGGGGGGCATTTTTACAAGGTTCTTTACGGTTTTCCACCGTAATTAGGAAAGTGACAGTGTTGCCATATAAGTGAAATACCCTGAAGTATTACATTAACTCCAATCAATCAAAAAACAAACAAGATAAAATGATGTATCTATGTATTATCTCTGAATAAAGGGTTTCCCTGCTCCCATATTAAAAGCACAGCATGTAAAATAACTCCAGCTTGAAAATAAACTAGCGCTTTTAAAGGATAAAACCTTCATGTTGCCCTACTCGGAACTGAAGGGCAACATGAAGCATATTTGTTGGTGATGCCTTTCTATGCTGTCACATACTTGTCCTGTTCTGTCCTGTCTTTGTTTGTCGTCAGTGTTATATAAACATTTAACTAAAACAAATTCCCAATCGTTCATCCAGTCAGTGGTTTGACACATAAGCAATAGCCCCATATTAAAGCCCTTAGGCTCTAGTTTGTAATGTTTTGTCCATAAACACAACGTATAATGGGTAAGTTGATGGTAAATAATCGTTTTGTATGGAATGTAGAATTTCCTTGCAACTTGTTTTTATTGCGTCCTGTTGTTGTTGTCCTGTATTTGTCCCGTCCTGTCTTTGTTTGTTGCCAGTAGCGTTGAAGATGGTTTCCTTAACCCATTTGGCGGACACACCATCATGAAGTGAAATGACCTATATGTACGGCATTAAATACCAATTTAATATATTCGGGTGACTTCAGAGAGGAATCTGGGTGGTTTGCCTGTTACAATGGCACCTGCTTTTTGTAAGTGAAATATTTACAAGGGTCCTGCTACTGGAATAAATTTGATTATGAATTCCTTTTATCTACAGAAAATGGTGAGCCGCAGGATATTGTAAAGTCTGTCTGCCCAGAGTGGAATAAATTTGTTTTCTTTGAAGTGACACCCAACTCTTTTCACCAGGTACTATTTCAAATAGTTGAAGATATTTATCATATGAAGGGCATTTGACTGACACAGAGGAGGTTACACATACAAACTTTACAGATTACATATGGACACAGGGGAGGTAACATATGGACATAGGAGAGGCTACACATTGACAAAGGGAGACACTTTGACACATTGTAAACTTTTCGGCCACTCTGGGTGTACCTGTGACTGGCTTAAGGTCACAATGACCTGGCTCAACCAAGAGATGTGCAAGTTTTGTCCCACGAGGAGAATGGGAAGAAACTGCTTTCTTTTTTATAGCCACATAGTCCCCAGTGGTAGAAAGATCGACAGCAAGAAGACGGTTCAAGATGACTACTACTCTGTATTGTCTTAACAGTTAAATATTACATATAATTCAACCTGATATGTAACGAGGCAGGGAATGGCCAAAATCCTCAGATACAGAGTCCATGTATAGTTAGACGATAGGACAAAACTCTACTCTGACTCTAATCAGAGCTTTCTCCCCTTAAATACACTTCAACCCTATTCGTATTATGACAACAGGAATGTGTCACTGACAACAA
>JARFOD010071232.1:0-22240 GCA_031763545.1 Mopalia muscosa
CTGTGTACAGTGTGAAGTGGACAACCCATTGTCATATAAGTGAAATACCCTTGAGTACGACGTTAAACACCAATCAATCAAACAAACAAACCCTTTGTCATCTTCCTGTCCGTCAAGCTAAGATCTGTGCAGCTCCCATAGATATGAAGTCGGTGTTACTAGTATACTTTATTTTGACTAAATAAAATCAATTTAATATAAAGACCTTTTAATTCCATCTATGCAGATTCCTAATAGTAACATTTTGGTATCTAGCTATTGTTTATTACCAATAAATTACCTCTGACTTCAGGGCAGTTTGTTTGAAGAGTAGCATTGTAGCAATGCTGTCTTTACACAGCTCTGGAGGACAAATAACTTTCCAACGAAATGCTTCACATCTTGAATGTGCTAGTGTCAGTTATTGTTGTTACATGTATATACCACTGCCATATAAGTGAAATGCTGTTAAGTATCGGGTAAAACACCAATCAATCAGCCAATCCATTTGACTGACACACATATACTACCAAGTGTTTAAAAGAATTTTCAGTACATAATATAGTTTTAATAACCAATCAAATGCACAAATGTTTTATAAGCATGAATTCTTGCTTGTCAGTTTATCTGTCCCATGGCCTACCTAGAACAATGCTGACCAATCCCCATTGAAAGTTAGCTAAGCTTGTTTTCAAAAACAGGTTCCAGATTATATTCCCCTCCTAAATCCAATGTTCATAATGTAAGCCTACAAAACCATGATTGAGTAGCTGTATCTGTGTCGCCATTGTTTTATAGACTGTTTGTGGAACATCAGTGTGTTCAGCATTGGAATGTTGTAGTTCGTGTCACCTGACAGGATTCTAATCAATCACGGTCTGGAACATTCAGCTATTATTACACGGTTCAATTATAGCCAAATCCAGTACTATTTTACCCTGATTTGAAGACAGCTTGACCGATGACTGCGCGTAAGCAGGGCTGGTTCCTACAAGGTTTCTTCTTGGTTTGCTGATAGTTACGGGCAATCCATGTCCTATACAGTTTGCACAGTAGATAACTTCCCTGAAGTTGAGGCTCCTCACCTTCAAATCTTCGCATTGACTTAGTTATGTCTGTGTTGTTTGAGCCAGTAATCCTCAGAGTATGGTCGGGTGTTGTGTGGGCCTTCAGCTTCTAGTTTCAAATGATTGATGGCAAATTATTTTTCTTTGACTTAATATCTTCCCGACATTCCCGACATCCGTCTGTCCAAATCAGCTAAACATAATTTCAAGAGGAAATGCAAACCCAGAAAATGAAATACAGATTTGGCCATTATTCACATTTTGAAAGCCTGATAAGTTGAAAACTTAATATTTTATCAAAACCCTGATGTTATATTTAAAAAAAAAAAAAAAAAATTGGAAACAACTATTTAGTTTAAAATTCATTTCGTTCTAAAGAGGTTATTAGTTACTTAACTTTATAGATTGTAATATTTTATATGAAAAGGAACTGCCTAACATCTTTACTTTTTTAGACGTCTTTACTTTTATAGAAATCTTAGCGTAAAAAAAAAAGTCTAGTGTACAGTCTATACAGTTTCTTTTTTAATATATTCACTAAACTAGATACATGAATAAGTCACACTGTAATTACAGAGTACATACAGAACCCACCATTTACCCTGTCAGCTATGTCATCAATATTCAAATGTCAAACATTTTATACATGTATACATTTGCATTGATTTGAATACCGCATAAGTGTTTCTAGGCTAGCTTCAGGTGTACATGTATGCCCTATAAAAATCACCTCAGATTTTGTCCATGGCAAATCCGAACTGTTTTGCTTGCTGTGACAACATTACAGCATGTAATCGGACTAATTTATCTTTTCTGACAAATGTTGATGCTTTCTAACTGAAAAATTCATCTTCAGCTTCTCAGACACAATTTCAAAGTCTTTTTAAATAGCTTCTAAAATAATAATGTTATGGACGAATTTGAGGGGATTTAAGGTACTATTATACACACAAATTTGTTTGCACTTTGACCAAAATTTAATCCAAATGATTTAGTGCATGAAGTTCATAGTGGTTCTGTTGTCAAAGTTGACTTTTTGGGGGGCATCGTCAAAGGACTGAAACTTAGCTATACACTCAATTGAAATGAAGACAGAGGAAGCAAACAAAGAAATTAGTAATGTTATTTAGTAATATGAATGTGGCCTTGTTTCTCTTATGCTAGGCATGATTTTGTCATTCTAGAAGACTGTGTAATAAAGGTAACTTATACAAGTAGGGCCAGGTAATAAGAAAATAAATTTTGAGAGCAGAATAAACGCATTAGGGTTGTGAAAAGGAAACTTGAATCTGTAACCTTATGTCAGGTGTAAGATAATTCTACTTCTGTTTGTACATGTGTATATTTCTTTCGGCTTTTTTTGTCGATGTATTTATTAACGAGAGAAATGATGTATCACGAATGTTCTATCAATCTCCAATAGACTCTTGCTCAGACAGGATGTTAAGGGTGTGGTGCTGGCCTAACTAACATTTAAACTGGTTCACAACATGGCCACAACCAATTCAACATTTTTGGCTGTGATTTTTCTTTTTTAGGCCTGCATCTGGTCTGCAGATGATTGGAGAGAATAGAACAGGCTATTTTTGTTCTTTGAATAACAACTCTTATCTCCATGTATGTTTATTCACCATTGCAAAAAAAAATAATAAAAGGGACCCAAAAAAGCCTGTACACACTCACCTGCATTCAATTAATATTAATATAATATTTATTATCATAACAAAGGTTAACAATCATGTCAGATAAGTTTTCATGCTTATCTAACATGCCCAATTTTAAGTTTTGTGGTTAGATGATCTGTTCTACGAATAGAAATGTTCTGATGTATCATTATTAAGTCCTGTCACAACATTGACTGTGTTAATAATGATTTGATTTATATGATAAAGATAAAGACAAATGAGTATTAGAAATGCCTGGAGCGTGGTTAATATAAGATCATATCTCACGGCTACAATGTATGTATGTATGTAGGTCTGCATAACCCTATCCACACCTGTCTAACTCGTTAAAGGTGTGTCCTCTGCTATGTGTAAGTATGACAGATTTTCTCATAATGCAGTCCTGGTACGTAAGGAATACTTTTGAAGAAAGTTCCTCTATATGATATTGGATGAAAAGGACACATGTCTCAGACAATTTTGGAGTATGTTCAATTTGACAATCCAACTGAATAGTTTTGTCCTTGGTGTACAGCAATGGTGAAAGTGGTCCAGTCCATAACAAATTGCCTGTAGTAAATAAAGTTTACTATTGGAAAATTATTGGCACTGTTGCAATACTATAGTGAAAATAGGTTTTTTTCTAAATTCAGCACAGAATTTTATATATTTGGAAACTTTCAGCATCAGATTAAATAACTAATATCGGTTAGAGATAGACTAACAACATGGCATCATGGTTTCGAATAGTGTTTTAAATTTAATAGCGCTTCGAGCAATGGGTGCCAAATGGTAAGAGTGTTGGCGTTGCTAACCAAAGACTCGAGTTTGAACCCTGGTGGAAGCATGAAAGCTAAATTTTCTGTATCGATATTAAAATAATTATATATTGTTACCTTAAATATTTAAGATATATATTTATAAATATATATATGTAGCTTTCTGAATTTTATGTCTATTTTTATGATCTTATTTACTAAAATTGTTGTTCACCAGCTGATTATTGTCATTTTTTTTTCCAGGGAAACACAACAGGAGTAGTAAATCTAACTGTGGAATACAGAACTCCATTGTCAAATCCGCCAAAACAGGATGTAAAACTAAGGTAAGCTCAATAGATGATGGTAGCAGTATGCTTGTGAAGGGAGCTACCTGTTGTCCTGTTGATTTCGAAGCCAAGTGGAAAACAAATCTTGCTTGTAATGTCTTGTCCTATCTTTTTTTGTTGCCAGTGGCTGTATAGGATCCATTTCCTTCACCCATTGGGCCGGGGATTGAGCGAGAGCTTTCTGTTGCCCTGAGCTTAAGGGGCAACATGAAGCTGATCACTTTCTGATGTCATTGTATTATGTCCTGTGACTCTCCTGTATTTGTCCTGTGCTTTTGTTTGATGCCAATGACTGTATAGGGTCGTTTCCTTCACCCATTGGGTTGAGGATTGAGAGAGAGCTTTCTGTTGCCCTAGTGCTCTCAGCTTAAAGGGCAACGTGAAGCTGATCACTTTCTAGTGTCTTTGTATTAAGTCCTGGGACTCTCCTGGGTTTTTGTTTGATGCCAATGATGTCAAGTGTGATTGCCTTCACCTATTGGGCTGGAATGGTGTCTATTGGGAGTCTGGCATTAAACTTCAAGGAAATAATTGCTTCTTGAGGACAGAAAAGGAACAAACTATTTTTTTTTTTCAATTTAAGATAGTTATACTAGAGTTTTTATTATAGATAGATAGAAGATGTAACCATAGCATTGGTGCTAGGTCCAGGTTGTTTCCCTTGTAAGCTTTATACTGTAGCCTTTATGGTATCTTGTTCATTAACCCAAGTGCTGCCTAAACCATCTCAAATACTGTCTGATTTGGAGGGGTGCCATAGTCTTTAAAAGCTTCCTCTGGTTATCTCTTATATTGAAGCTAAATGCTCTTTGAAAGACATCCAAATAATATTGATACTTGATAAATAGGGTGTCTTACCTCGCTTACTGGGCGATGATAGCTGTAAGAGCATTGATGTCAACAATTCCTGTGTCAATTTAACTGTATAAAATAATTTGTAGAATCTTATATTTAGAAGTTATTGCACAGTGAAGTTTGAATACCATTATTTTTGTCTCAAATGTCCTAAAAAAATATAACTTTTGAAATCTGAAGCATTGAGTGGGTTAGCCTTACAACATTGCTGTGCAATATGCTTTTAATTATTTGTAGCATAGATAAATTTATTTATACAAAATGTCACAATAGAAACAAATGCAATAGATGCTTAATAAATAGTGTAAATAACATGTTGTAACAGAATTTCTATCAGTACTCAATGGCAGTGAAATATCACTTGTTCGACTGAAGGAATGAAGAGATTTGGCACGTACAGCTTCAAAACTTACATACAGGTGTGCTAAACGTTGATATATACTTTATAGTTTACATTATTTTGCTAAACAGACATTGAAAATGGTAGTAGGCGCAGCTGTTTGCTAAATCTTCAAACAAACTGTTATTGAAAAACAAATATCTTAATAATTACAAATTTCTCCAGATACATTTGAAAATGAGCTTTCTGTTTGACAATCATGTAGAAAGATAGTGAAGGAGTTCAATCTGAAGTATTTCTGTTATCCAGTTATAAATCCTCTTTATCAATGATCTGACATTTATTACTAGCCATAAATCTACTCTTAACCCCCAAGAAATAAGGATAGGGTTGAGGTTTGACTGGATTGGATAGGATTTACTACAGCTTATTGCACTGGGTTTCTCACAGGTGAGGATCAAGCTTAAAACCTTATACATTTATTGTCCATATGCATGTATAATACCCTTTGTGTTCTTTCAAAGTTAGTTTTAGTCAACCTCTACTTACCAGCTGGTTTGTTTGAATTAGTCCTCCTATTCCATTTAGGTAATCAGTTGTGGAATCTTTCACAGTTGGATTGAAAATTCAAAAGGAGCCATGAGAATATTCAGATATTATCTAACTTCATTGTTTTGGTTAAATTGGTATAGGTGTTGGCCCCTATTATCTAACTTCATTGATTTGGTTAAATTGGGATAGGTGTAGGCCCCTATTATCTTACTTCATTGTTTGGTTAAATTGAGATAGGTGTAGACCCCTATTATCTGACACGGTTGCTTTGGTTAAATTGGGATAGGTGTATGCCCTTATTACATGTATCTAACTTCATTGTTTTGTTTAAATTGAGATAGGAGTAGGCCCCTATTATATTACTTCATTGTTTCAGACTTAATATCAGACTTTTTCACAGCTGAATTGAATATCCAAGAATAGCAGTGGGGATGTTGGAGATAGGTGTGTTAGCCAACTCCATTGTTTTTGGTTTAACACAGAACTCAAATGATATCACTTATGAAAATGGATTGTGGGCTTCTCTCTCTGCCATACAAAAAAATAGGAGAAAACTTTTATAAACCACTTTTGCCATTGTTGGAATCACCTCATGGGTATTTACCGTTTTTAACCCTTTCCAGTAAAGAGGGGGGGGGGGGGGATATTAAGACAATGGGTTGCATTAAAAATTTGCTAATATTAGATACTGTCAAATACCATTCCCCTTAACCTAATCTGTACATTATATATTGGTATTTGATAGGGAAATGAAGTTGTCTAGCAAACTCTTTATCTGTTCTATGTGGCCTGTATTTAAAACACCTGATACAGGTTGTCTGGGTGTTAAGGCTTTGGTGCCAGTGGTGGCCTGGTTATAAATCTGACTGTTATACTCTCTACTTGTCAGCAAGGGGTCAAGTATCAATGGTGTGGGCAATTCTCTGTTTTATTAAGGTGTTCTCTCTCAATATACTTACTCACACATATGTTGATGTCTGGACCACTAACCTAAATTGAGCCTTTCAGTCTCAAACTCTAGGGAAACTCTTTGCTTGTGCTAGTGTCAATTTTTGTTACACCGCCCACATATAAATGAGAAACCCTTAAGCACGGCAAAAAATACCAATCAATCAATCAATCAATCACACATTGTTAGGGTAGAGTTTGAGTAAGGTTTCAGTTTCAATGATTCCAATATCTTTCCAACAAAACATTGTACATTTTTGTGGTTGTGCTAAAGAGATTGACAAAGTTGGCCCCTCTAAGTCAATAAAAAAAAAAACAATTTTAGCTAATTTTTGGTATATCTCAATTTTTGTTTGTTTGTATAAGGCTGTCATAAAAAAAAAACTTAATGTATGACTAATGTGTAATATAAATTCAGGAGGAATAAAACGAAGCAAATTCTTGCTAAGTTTCGATAAATTAAAATTTTCATAAAAGGTACTCAAGAATATGGGCTTAATTTATGACTCCTGTGCATGGGTATGTCTAGAACAAATTCCGGCAGAGTAACTGATACAGGTTAAATGTACCTGTATATTGTCAAACAGGTGGATTATACTGTTGCTAGGTAAACAATTTTTGGATAAGCCCAGATTCCAGGCCTACAAAGCTAAAAAAAAAAATGCGCTTTGATTCTGTGAAAATAGTTACTGAGATGATCTAAGTTTGTACTATATTTCTATATCTTTTGCCAAAATGACATAAAAATAGAATGTGATGCATAGTGTTTGTTAAATAAATATTGCTTGTGGGTCTACACATGAACATTTTTCTTGAGAATGACGTAAAACCCTAATCAAACAAAGAAACACATACAAACATTTTAAAATCTTGACCCTATCTCATATTATTAATTATGAGGACAAAAAAATTGTCAAACTTTGCGATAAATCAGCTGATCGACAATAGATGATAAATTAGTAAAGATTAGTAAATAATTGTTAAACCTTACTATACTGACTCTACCAAAGAGAGCTGAAACAATATAATATATTGTACAATGAGCACTCATGCTTTTTCTGAAAGGCAACCTTCTGATAAATTTGGATTTGATCTGTGTTGAGTAGCCTGTCCTGTGCTTCAACAACCAATCAAATTGTGTGTTAGTTAGCACAATGGCTTGAATTGGGACTTGATTACCCCAGCCATATTTGGTCAACAGAAAGAAACAACTGTCCCCCCACAAACAAATGGCATAAGGACGAGGATAGCTTCAGGGGGTAGATTTCGCAGCTTAATGTTTGTTTAACTTTCCTGCCTGCTCCAGAAATCTCTTTCCCTCTCTTGTCAAAAGGACAAACTATCCCTATTCTTACAACAAAGAGTCTCGGCGCAATCGTTAAGCTGCCTTCATTCTGCTGTATCTCCTATCTGAAACACAAGGAAAAATGAATACTGTGCTAAGTTTGGACGGCTAGTTTGGTTCAATTTATTAACGAGATTTGTTGAATTCAAAATTGTTATGATCAAGCAGCATGGAAGAATCCCAGGTGAATATTTACTGAATCAAGCTTTTCATATGTTATGTTGGTTTCTTCTTCACAAGTACGTCCACCTTACAAGTTTAGGAGTTTAGGACATTTAAATAGGACATAGGTAAGGATAACTGACTTCCATTTCATAATATCATTTCTTTAAGATTTTTTTTAATATACTTGTCATGAAATGACAAAATAGCTTATAGATGTTGTTTAATGTTTAGATGCAAACAGCAAGCATTTGTCATGCTTGTAAAACATTGGTGAATAGTGAGTTGCCATCTTGTGCATACCTTATTGTAATTTATTACCAAAAAAAACTCTATTTTTTATTTTAGCTTAGTGTTTTTCTTTTTCATTATTTATTTTTTCTACAAATTCACATTTTTTTTAACCTACAACACAAAAAATAGGATTTTCCAAATAAATTCTGGAAATATATAAATTAACCCATATTTTTTTAGTTTGTTACTATTTGTTTTGATTTGCTTAAATCTGTTAATTTTAAAGTACACGTAACATTGTGAACTGGCAGAGATTTTTTAAATGCATTATTTTTGTATGAAGGCCTCTGGGGATAAGTTTCATTTAAATGTAAATTGGCAGAGATAATGTGTTTATATTCATTTCTCTTAAGACTTTAAAAAATGTAACTATATACAATTATATGTGTGTGTGTTATACCTGAGTTTGAGCCAGGGTGGAGGCAAGCAACATGGTCTTTCTCTATAATACAAATATATATGTTATTACTTCTGGAGATATGAACATTGCTGTTGTTTGTATTACACTATTTGGGTGCCACATAGTAGGCTGTCAGAGCCAGGGTGAGTCCGTTGTATCATCAACACATGCTAAACAGCAATTTAGTATTGCAATCTGCCTGGGACATTTTCATATATATTTTTTAATTTGACATAGTTTGCTATATATGTGGAAAGAATGAACTTTTAAAAAAGAAATTTAATAATAGTCCTATTCATTTTATTTCTGTTCTAACAGTGTACTTCATGTTGATTCAGCCTGTAATATAAACCTTGTCTAATCTCACGTTTCAAGTGTTTGTGTTTTATGTTTTACAAATAGTGGTTGGAGTAGCATATTCAAAGAAGTAGGAGTTCATAGAGTGGTTGTACACGGCCGACGTGAAGGTGAAATCGCTGAATTAGAACTGTCATCTTTCTTTCTTGTTGAAGAGGCTTTATCTGGGATACAACTAAAAGGACCGCGAGTTGTTGCCTTACAAAGGTAGGATAAATATTTAGATTTTTCAGTAAAATATTGTTTTAAATATTTCTGTTCATCTCAGGTTGTTGGCTTGATGTTTTACCAGACTTGATTTTGTATTTCAATAATTTAGGTTTGACCCTCTTTGTATTTATGTGCATTTTTCTGCAAATCAAATGCTGTGCGAGGTTAGAATTGTTGTGTTTGAATCCATTTTACATATTCACTTTTGTATATTTGTTAGTTCGGCATTTGGCTTAATTCTTATTTTTATTAAAAATTTCTCACTGACTAATTATTTTTTTTATGAATTTGTGAGATGATATGTTTCGTATTGGGTTAAAATTGTCATAGTGTTTAAAACATATTTTGCAATACAAATCCAATGCTATTTTGTCATTTATAGTTTGTCTTTGTCACAATTATCATTTAATGACTTCTATCTGAATTATTGTACAAAATAGGATTTGAATTTTTAAAAATATTCCTTATTTTTTTTACATGACCACTTTCTATATGTCCCAAGTAAATGGCGCATTCCTAAAGTAAACAGAATTGCCATGGTATTTTGAGATCTATCTAGCCTTGACCTGCATTCTAGGATCAAGCAGATTGAGAAAAAAGCAAACATCTCTCCCAATTCAAACATTGAATAAGACTGATATGTGCTCTGCTCAAATGTACATATACATTGACTTCTGTAGAATTCTGTTTGTCTCCTCTGTGGCCGGATGCAGTTAGACTTGGGTTTAATGGGTCATTATTTTATCAATTGTACTGGCCTCTTGATATGAGTGAAATCACCTTAAGTATGACATGAATCTGTTAGCATTAAGTCAACGATCTGAAGCCAAATTGAATTAAAAGTGTTTTTTTTTACCTTATAAAATGAGGGCGGTTTCAAGAAAATTTCCAAGTTCACATCCCAAATTCTTCAAACCATAATCATGGTTCTGGATCCCGGTTAGCTTGATTTTAAGAGGAATTAATGAAAATAGTAATATATTGACATTAGTTAAAGCTTGATATAGTTTGGGCGTAACTAAAATGGCTCTGGATACTGCCCTGTAAATGTATAACGGTCTACAGGGGACCTCTGATGATGTCAGTAATAGTAGTGTATTGTTTAATGCCGAATTAAGGAAATTGGATTGGAGTTTCATGAACTGTACATGTTATTGCTGGCTCGGAAGGATAAATATTAATTATTTGTACGGACCTAATAAAAGCCTTAAAATATTTTTTAAAAAAAAAAAAAGGCTTTTTGTAGATCAAAATTTATCATTTCATTTTTAAGTCCATGTACATGTATTCAGTTTTACTCAGCAGTTTCCTTTAAAATGTTTTTTCCAATTAATTATTAATATGTAGCTGTAAAATCAGGATTAAAATGTTTAAGTTTTCCCAATTAATTATTAATATGTGGTTGAAAAATCAGGATTCTCATTACTTGTAAAAGTGAAATTTCACAGCTATTGAATGACATGTTTTACTTGTTCTATGTGAAATGCCTTTGTTTCTGTTGGAAGGTGTGTGTCATTTTTACCTCCTCAGTTACATCATTTGTTATTCTTTTTTAATAATGTTTTCTTTTTTTTTAATAATTTTATTTTATGTTATCCTTGTGAATAAGATTAGTCTGTTTTGAGTGTGAATTTGTCATAGACACATATAAAACGATATTTTGGATTACATATTTATCTATGCTATATTAAGTAATACAAAGAACATCACACATGGGAAGTTAAAACCCTATATTAAAAATAAGTGATACCCCCCCCCTGTTCCATATTACTCGAAGAAAACATTACTTAATACATTACTTATATTCTGTCCTATGCTGTAATACAAAAATACCAAAACTGTGGGAAAATACTGCTAAATAAAAATTTTATGGATAAATTTATTTTACGGTTGGCAGGTCTGAGGTAGTAAAGCAAATTGCATTTTGTTTTACCTGTCAAAAGGTTTTACAAGTCATATTAGCAAAACAACAAAAATTAATCTTAGATACTTGTGGTTCCGGTGGACCATTCAGGCTTTGTTCACATTTTTTTTGCAAATTATCCAATCATGGTGCATAAAAGTTTAAACAATTCAACTCTTAGCCTATTTTCTTATTTATTTTTCTTTTTTGCAGTCTCAAATATTTTCATGGCCCACATTTCTGTTGATTTAATATTGGAAATTGTTGTTATAAAAATGTTATCGGAGCTGATGCTATTCAAATGCTTGGCAGAAGACGGCCATTTTTTAAACTGATTGTTTTAACGGAAACGACTGAACTTGGACAGACATTGAACTTCTAGATGTCCTAGTTAAAGTTTGGAATGTCGTTTACCCAGGTGAGGCAAACTGTTAAAACAAATACTTGCCCAAGTTTTAAAATTAGTGTCGTGACATGATGGGAGGAAACAAGGTTGTGTTAATACATGTTTATTTATAACTTTGTGCTGATGAATTTCTAAAAAGATTTTACTCTCTGTCGGCCTATCACTCTAACCAAGTCATTCTCTTGACATATTAAAGTTATTTAGTTTCAGCTTCACCTATGTAAATCGCAGGCTTAGCCCAAAGCTGACAAATTTAATTATTCCGTCTCTTAGTTGTTCTGTATTTTGGTGACTATTTGTTTTAAACCCAGTTGTCTCTGAACAAGGCTTATGTAGTAAACTAAGAGTGATATGACTGACCATTTTAATTCCAAGTTTGCACATGGTTCCTGGTTCACATGGTTCACTAACTTATCCTAAGATTCATCACAATTTTTAAGCTCAAAAGTGATCTTTGTTTTCCACAGCAGCACATGTTCCTGCAATCAATTAACAATATTTGGGTTTGTGTCTGTCTAAGTGATGTTTGATTTTTGTGGGGTTTTTTGGGGCATTTTTGTGCATTTTTTTAAATTTTATTTATATTTTTTTATTATTGCAAAAAAACAAACACTACACTGAATAACTTGTTTAAGAGGCATTTAGAAGATGATGTACTAAGCATAACACAAGGCTTTATGGATTCCACTCTACACTGAATGTCCAGTTACAGGTTTCGAAAATCACTATATACAATACATAAGTAAGATTTAACAGCAGTAGTAAATAAGTTTAGAAAAAAATTCTTAACATATCTTAACTGCTGATCAAACTGTGTAGAGACAGTGGTATTAGATCAGGCTGCAACATGCAAGACCAATTTTTTTCTTCTACATTTAAAATGCCCTGGGCAAGAATGGATGTTTTTTTAGGTTTATCCTGCTATTGGGTTCATCAAGTGAGGTTAATTTACTGGACCATACAGCGTAAAAAAACCTTAAGTATGACATAAAATCACAACCATGCAAATACATGGAAACTCATATGTTCAAATTTCAAAATGTTCGTCTAAAGGGCTTCTGGAACTCTAATGTAGGCCAACTATATACATGTATTACTTTTGTAAAGTTTCATCATTTTAACCTCAAATCTGTTTTAAAACCATACATTTTGTTCGTTTGTATTTGTTTATAGTTTGTACTCGTGTCTTTTTGCAAAGATGTCATTGTACATTTGAATTTTTTTTTATTAATGCTTTTGTTTCTATCAAAACATTTATAATACTTTCTTTATCCATCTGTTATCAGAAGGATATTTTGATAACCTCATGCTGAGAAAAAGGTTCTTTTGTAATTGTCATAGTAAATCAGCCAGGTTATTGGGCTGTATTAAATTTCTGTTGATATTTTCAATTATAGGATCTTGTCACTCTTTCGCATCACAATGTGTCCTATATTTCTATAAAATATTTATTTTATTATTTCTAATTTGCCACTTCTGATTAAAAAGTACATTGTCTTCTGTGTAAACTGTATCTAGGTTTTTATTGGTACATGTACATATGTGATAGGATTTTCTTTACATTTTTCACAAAATTAGTTGTTCTAAACATTGTCTAGGTTTTGATAAGTGTGAACATGTTGGTCTCAGGTGTAGATTCCCATAGAGAAATAGACTTACACTGTGGACAATGGCAGTCTGTAAAGATGGTGACAGCTCAAGGAACAACGATCAACACATGGAGATTGTCAAATAGCAAACATATGACTCAGTTAGAGACACTTCCATTATCGTGGGTGGAGTCGGCTTAACTCCAACTTTTCAAGGTAGTCAGGAATTTTACAGAATTTAGATGGAGCTGAGCGGAGAAAATGCCAACGGTCCCCCATACGATTTCCATCTGCTTATGAATTTCTAGAAATGTGCTGTGCATATTTTTATGGAGGAAAAAAGCTTTTATACAAATGACTTTGACATGTACTTGACTTGGTTGGCATTTCCACATCGTTGAAAAACGCCCATGGTATAGCTAACGCAGCAGCCATATCTCTGTAGGCTTACCTTTTACTTGATCCACCGGCTTATAGAAGCAATATGTCAGCAAAAAATAAGCACAGATTCGTTGTTGGAGGTCAGTGGGAATGTTTTAATTTGTGAATGTTTATTGTACTCTATATAGAGCCGACAAAGGCTACAGAATCTGCCTACATAGGTATGAGACCAGTTTACAAAGGTGCTCATTACACATTGCTTCAATCTATTTGAATGAAGTACTAGGGAAATCAAGCGCTGGGCTAACAGAAAGGTATGTGTGATAGCCTGCCAATACATGTGTTCCTATAGCTTGAGAAGCGGAGGCAGACCTATTATGGTGTTCACATCAGTTTTGATTGGAAACCCTAGAATTGTGATAAATCTGGGTTTGTTTCTTCTCAAAACAATGCTTTTTCTTTCATGGTCTGTGTTAGTTACTGGGTACTGGGTCACAGGGAAGCAGATGATATGCTCGAGCTGTGTATAGAGGGGTTGATATTGTGTATAAAGACTGTGTCAAGATTGATGGCTACTTGTCGGATACTCCATAAGTTTGATTGACAGATTAGTTTTAAGTCTCTGTATTGCTAGGCTCTGTTCCCTCTGTTCAGTCTCATTCAGGACATCTCTCCTGACAGAGAGAGCAAAGCCTTCATGTTTTCTCGGTGCCAATCTCTCTATAAACATCTAACCTAGAGGCAAACAGTTAAATCCATTGAAGGAATAATTTGGACTAGATTTACCCGAATCTATTGTGTTAAGAAATAGGGCTTTTACTTTTGTGCTAAATTTGTTAACCATTTCTGTATTTTTCGCCTAACATTGTATTAACTGATTAAGAAGTTGCTCTTTGTACGAACAAATTATTTCAGTTGTGGGGTTATTGAAATCCCTTCTCAATGAAGTTTCCAGGTATTAAGTAACTGTTCAGTATTCCCAGGAAAAGTTTTTGCTAATTTAAGCTGTAGCTTGGTTCTGAAAAGGACACATGAAACAACTGAAATCAACATTTTATCTGCAGTTTGAACCTTCTTATGATGAACCATCTTGATTTTGGAGACTTTTGAAACAAATTTTTTGTTGTTCACATCAACAGATTTTAAGGATTTTTGTCCTTTTGAATTACAGCAAAGGAACGGACATACAAATCTTGTTTAAGCATTGTCCAGTTTGATGTGAGAACTTATAAAATCAACTAGAAATCTGGTGTCAGAAGTGGGATGGTGAACACACACAGATGGGACATATGTCTACCATTACTGTCTCAGCTCTGCTGTTCTTCCACTGAGCTATTTCTGGTCTGATCTGTTTGTTTGAATTGTGTTCTGATATGGCACAGAGAAAGCCAGCCCACAGGCAGACAATGCCTTGGGGACTGAGAACAACACTTCACCCAGTGCCATTTTAGGTGCTGAGAAGTCTCTATCATACATATGCTGCAGACTCTTAAGACTGGTTGTGGATCTGTACAGCTGCTGGTTCAGTACTGTACAACAACAGCTGAACTTCTTGTAACTGTAGTTCGATCTATTCAGTGAGCATTCAGCATTTCCATGGTAGGTCTAAAATTATAGTTTATACTGATTTTATCAATTTATTTGTGTTTTTGTGCATTAAAAGGATATATGTAGGTTTTGTATAATTAATTCTAATCGTTGGCCATTTTTAATAAATTACAGTACATTATTAAAGTACAATCATGATGCCTTTATTTCTTTATTTATATATTTCTTTCTTGTCTTAAAAATTGTGTCCTTAACAATATTTTTTGTGCAGCAAAAGGATATCGGTTTCGTATAATTAACTCTAATCATTCGTATTTTTTTTTTAAATTAAGGCCATGTTAAAGTACAATCATAATTTGTTTCTTGAGGTTTTGTTTGAGTTTAAATATTTAATCAGGATGTCTCTAAACTTCTGCAACATTAGAGCAGATTGCTGTCTTATGTTACCTTTTTTATATAAAAATTGTGTCATTAACAATTTTTTCTGTTAATTAATTAGTGTTTTTGCACAATAAAAGGATATATGTAGGTGTTGTATAATTAACTCTAATCAGTGGTGTCATTAACAATATTTTCTGTTAAAATTTGATTGACTTAAACTCTCTGTATGTATAACTTTTATGTATACCATGTGTATGGTTGTTACCATTATGCAAGATGCCAAGAAGATACCAATAACAACTGCAGATTAAACTCTTGTCATAAACTTGTCTTTAAAAGTTTATCTAAAATGTAAGATAGATTTTGTTTCTGTGCTGGTGTGATTTATTTATGGAAATGGGAAATAAATTATAATATTTGTTATACTAAAAAAAAATATAACTTACCAGGGGAGCTTGAAGACCAACTTCAAGTTTCTTTTAGGTGTTTATATTAAGCACTTAGTACAAGTCTTTGCTATGAAAACCTTGTATGCAGTCTAAACATCGCCAGATTTTGTTCACCAATTTGTGTAAAGGTACTGGAGTATATGTATCAAATAGCTCTATGCCAAATGGTGTTCATCTTGCACCAGAGTGTTGTTTCTTCTGGGTTTACACAGACCCCTGATCTAAGGCCTGATAGAACATATAGATTTCTCCGGTATGTGGGAAGGCAAAGATCTCCTACATTTCACTATTACATATCAAATTTCTTTACACTACATAATACGATGTGTAGTTACATTTATATGAAATTTATTCTCTTCATCTCTTTCACTTTATCAAATTCAATTTTAATCAAGCAGGTACATTTGGTTGTGTGCTGATTTTAAAGCATTAACATACATGTATAACTATTTCTAATAATTAGTTGCACTGCACAGGGATGTTAATAAGTACAAAAATAGAGAAAGCTTTTTTTTCAGTAACTACCTTCGTCAATATCTACTTAGATCTTTCTATTTCCAGCTTTTATTTATTTCAATTTTGTTCAAATTTGTCAATGTGAAAAGCCTCAGTTTTAAAATTTTCTTCAAGATTTGTTTCCACAAGTACATTTATAATTATTCTGACCATAACAATATGTACAAATATCATTGAAAGTAGGGATTTAACTTTGTCACATTTTAACTTGTCATAAAATAGTTAAGTTTTTGTGGTATGTAAGAAATGAGAGGCAGTTTTTCTTTATTTATTAATTTTTTTATTTCTGTTAATAGCCATCTGATGTAATTCCAATAATATGTTTCACTATATTTAATGGTGGTAATAACAATGGGCCATGGGTGTTAGTGCTTGGATTAGAAAATATAACCTAAATACAAACTTAACACACTAAGCATTGGAAGACGTGTAATTTTTTTTAATACTGACCAACCCACTCCATGTGTCCGGATTGTCTTTAAACAATACAATATAGCTGTTATTTGTCGGACTACACTGTGGTCATGTAAAAGGAAAACCTGTAAACACTATTAGTGTAATATGATTTGAAGCAATGATTAAATCAATCATTATAAATCGATTTATCATTTTGATCATATTGTTTGTAATAAAGTGAAATCTGAATCTGAAATATTGAATACACCACCATCATATTGAAATACCCTTGAGCTTGAAACACCAATCAATCAATCAATCATTTAATCAAAGCAACTTTTATCGGAATGTTTGACCAGTGATTCTTCATTTTTACATGTTTTGTCTCTATATGTTGCCGTCCATAGAGTTGAACTTCCTCCAGGACACATGAACTTTATCTTAACTCTGGTATTCTAAACTCTTAATGGAGAGATAGCCTTGTGGTTCTATAAGAACTAATCTACATGTAGTTACGTGGATATTTAAGAGCATGCCTAGAGCCATGAATTCCTTGTGATTTATTTTTAGATGTGCACTGATTTATATTAGTAACTACAGTGTATTTTAAATGGCCTTTATTAATTTTTTATTTCTATTATTTTTTTTTTTTTTTTTTTCTTGTCTTCTGTTAAAAACACATTTGGATCTTTTGTTTCTTGTTTATGATTTGACGTTTATTACGACTTGCAAATGAATTGAAATTACATTTTCATTTATTAACACAAATACTAAATCATAATAATGAATTGTCCATTAAGGGAAGTACCTTACACAAAGCCTATCTATCTGTTTCTGATGTGTTTTATGAGTATCCTATACTGTCTTTGTTTGCTGCCATTGATGTCAAGGGTAGGTTTCTTCGCCAATTCTGCTGCCACAAGCCCTCTAGCTAAGGGCAGTTTGTTGGAAGAGTGGCAATGCTGTCATTACTCAGCACTGGAGTAAAATTAAATTTCCAACATTATTGCTTCACATCTTGGTTGAGCTAGTGTCAATTTTTGTTGGAATACACCCTGTCATATAAGTGAAATACCCTTATAAAGCCTGGCTTAAAACAATGAATCAATCTGCTCCACAAAGTCAAATCAGTGAAATACACTGTAAAATAAAGGACTGTGTGAAACCCCAATTAAACAGTCGCCTTGTATATAATGTTGTTTTAATTTTAATTTTCAGTTTGACAAGACGTTATGTTTGGGAAGCGTTTGGACAAGGTTCCCATGTTATCTATGTCTGGGCATTGGGCAATAACAGATCTCTCCCGACTACATATAGGGAGGTAAGTGATAATGGCGGCTGTTACATTACTCAGAGAAAGAACAATTTAACATTAAGTTTACCTAACATGATGCATCTCAACAATAAAGCAATGCTTTTATCATTACTTTTGTGTATGTATTTGATGTTGGTGTTGAATAATATATTTCAGAGGAGAAACAGAGTACAGATTAGATAGTAATTATATGTACAGGTTTAGACATTCATGATTTTCCTTCACATCCTTCATCACAATACTAGGATAGTAAGCAAAGGTACAGTCTTGTAATAGGATTTGAAGCAATAACTTTTATGTTTTCCTTGACTAAAAGAAAAATGGCAAATAATGAGCATCCCCTAAAGCCATTACTACAAGTCGTACCATGAAAATGTGCCGCAATATTGACACACTACAAGGGGTGGATCTTTTTCTTTCTTGGCGTGTCAGCCTCAGGGTCTAAAACGTATGGAGTCTAAAATGGACATTTCGCTTCACTTTTTGAGTAACTGGGTGTCCAAAATTTAACAGTTCCTTAAAACAGGGTGTCATAATGAGGCAATCGTCTACTTTAGGGTGTCCATTTGAATGGGTGAACACCCCTCTACCTAACCCCTTGGTTAGTCTCCTGTTCCTGTCTTGATAATCAGTTAAAATGAACACAGGCTTAGATCTCCTGGTGGAATTGGACACAGGTTGGCATTCATAAAGAACAATGTTCATCACTAAACTTTGTAATGTATGTTCTATTTCATAGAAAACTCTAAACATATAAATTGTCATTTCATTTTCAAAATTATTTCACAATCGCAGGAGGTGGTCTCCTCTCGGTTTTCCTCTGTATTTAGGCAAGGAGGCAGTGTGAAGTGGACAATGTGTCATCATATAAGTGAAATACCCTTGAATATGGCGTTTAACACCAATAAAACAAAGAAATGGAATTTTTTCATTTTGGTTTTTTTATTCCCATAAATACAAAGTTGACTTTAACTGTATGTTTGCCGAATATCATGCTTTTAGATAATTCTGATTAACTCAATGGTTCCCTTAGCTTCACTATTGTTTCCTGTATACAGGCTTAAAGGTCTGTAGAAAAATCTGCTGGAGTAGAAAACCTGGACTGTTTGTTTTTGTAAAGGCTGTACCCATGGTGGGAAGAGGAAGTATCTGTAGATTACTTTAAAAAAAACACGAAAACATTAGTCAGGGTTTTGTGGATATAGTCTGGTAGTGTTTGTGATTGGGAAGTGTTCCCTGGGAAATAAACACATTTGTGAATGGTACAGTACCAAATCCTTCCACTATTGTTACTGTTATCCGTAAAGCCAGAGCTGTAGACAGGGGATTAATGTCTGGTACCGCTTTACATTACTCAATAAACCAAGTTTTAAACCATAGCCTAAGTTGAGGGTGGTTTTTTTTTTTCATTTGGTTAAAATTTTACATTATACATGAACATCTATTTTCAATGGTATAAAGTTTGTCAATAATGTTTAGCAATTGCCTTCAATTCGACACTCGTCATGACTGTCCACAATTCAGGAAACATGTTAACTCTACCTTTTGTTAAGTGTTATTTCACTTTGAAGGGGAATTGGTTAATAAAGTTGATCTTGATACCCTGTGTTTTATCCTGTACTAACAGATTGTGTCTTGCTAGATTGTTAATGTTGAAGACTCGTGTTTTAGAAGCTTGGGTCTACTTTAGCAAATCTGTATTGAGTAAGATAATAAAAAAAATCATTATGATGCAGGAGTTGTCTCAAGTCACTAAGGGGATGTCTGCTGAACTTACAAAAATTGAGACTTTTTGCAATTGACCTGGAAATACAGAATGCTTTATTGTGCCTCATTCAGACATACACATTTTTTATGGGGTTTTTTTCTGGCATAACTTTTATTAAAACATGTTGCTAAACTAGTCTTAATTTCTCTTTTGATTTTGAGTTGAAATTAAGCGGACGCTGATGTCTGTTTTGGATATCTGATTGGTTTGTATTGTGTTAAACATAATTTCAGTTGGTTAGATTAGTGACAAAATTCTCCCAGGCTGAAGAATACATCTTGATTATAATACAGCAATGGCTTTCGGACAAGAGGCCATATTAACAGATATGATAATTTTCTGATGGGCTCGCGGCTATGTTTGAATAGTGACTGTCAAATCCTGATTTTCTTCATCATGGCTGTCGTCTTCCGCATATAAAACCGTTTGTTCTCAAAATGTAATTATCATCAGAATCGATCCTGCCGAACGATTGTTTGTACAGGCTGACTTTGGCGAGCAGTTCCAAAGATGTGAGATTATTGTTTAATTTGACTTTCAGAGTTTTTCTTTATCGCCCCAAATCAGTTTTCCCCCCTCTTATCCAAGCATTACCCACAATGTCTTTCAACACTCTATAGTCGTTAATTTTGCACAAATAGAGAAGTCTAGGAATACATGATGCCAAAAACAGCAATCATGTTGCGTTTGGCACGTCGTGAATATTAATGATATCACTTATAACAGAGAAAGGATGGTTATATAACAGTGTAATATTACTACACCTACTAGGCATGAACACATACTTAAATGTGATTTATTCTGTATACATTTACCCCTGAGAAATGAGTAATAGATATTTTGATTTACTTTTGAGGGGATAATTTAATCATATACAAGGATCCTGACGAATCTTTTTTTATTATTATTATAGTTTTCTTGACATAAAACAGCACTTCCATTATAATTCAGACATTTAACCTATTTTTTCTATCGAACAAACTCGTCTCAAAACATCCCAAGTCTTGCTATAAAACCCTGTTATATTTTGGGTCTTAAACCTTTTGTATTTATATCTGAAAATAATTCGCCTAAAATGTCCTATCAGTTACTGTTTGTACAGAGAGTTGCTTCTTAAAGAGGATGAAACACCTCTAAATGAAGCTTTTGTCTGGGGAAGAGCACTGACCTCATGCCTCTGAGCAGTCCCCCTGTGTTCATTAAAAATATGTGAATAGAGGATGATGGACAATCATGGGGTGTTATTTTAAAGAGGGAAATAATCTGCCCAATGCAGTTCTGATATTGTGTCCGCGTTTCTTTTCTCTGTTGAGCATAGTCAAGTGGGAAGGTTTGATTTCCTTAGTCTGTCTTTTTTAGATCAGCCACTATCCGAGTCCCTTTCATACTAATTTGGTGATCAGATCATGACAGCTGTATCAGGCTCATGATGACCTGTACAATATTGGTGATAAGATCATGACAGTTGCATTGGGCTCATGGTGACCTGTACAATATTGGTGATAAGACCATGACTGCTGTATGAGGCACATGATGACCTGTACAATATTGGTGATAAGATCATGACAGCTGTATCAGGCGCATGATGACCTGTACAATATTGGGGATAAGATCATGACAGCTGTATCAGGCGCATGATAACCTGTACAATATTGGTGATAAGATCATGACAGCCGTATCAGGCGCATGATGACCTGTACAATATTGGTGATAAGATCATGACTGCTATATCGGCTTGTGGTGATCTGTACAATATTGGTGATAAGATCATGACTACTGTATGAGGCGCATGATGACCTTTACAATATTGGTAATAAGATCATGACAGCTGTATCAGGCGCATGATGACCTGTACAATATTGGTGATAAGATCATGACAGCTGTATCAGGCTCATGGTGACCTGTACAATATTGGTGATAAGATCATGACAGCTGTATCAGGTGCATGATGACCTGTACAATATTGGTGATAAGATCATGACAGCTGTATCAGACTCGTGGTGACCTGTACAATATTGGTGATAAGATCATGACAGCTGTATCAGGCGCATGATGACCTATACAATATTGGTGATAAGATCATGACTGCTGTATCAGGCGCATGATGACCTATACAATATTGGTGATAAGATCATGACTGCTGTATCAGGCTCATGATGACTTTAACAACATTGGTGATAAGATCATGACTGCTGTATGAGGCGCATTATGACCTTTACAATATTGGTGATAAAATCTAACAAACAAGCTGTATCCAGCTCATGATTACTTGTACAATATTGGTGATAAGATCATGACAGCTCTATC